>JACEII010000006.1:2138087-2184221 GCA_014332785.1 Antheraea mylitta
TTTGGAATACTTAGTTTGTGCTGGATATAGTTGTAGCAATTACGCTTCTGCGGTTCAATTCACTAAATTTCCATCTATTATTGCAGTTTCTCTTAAAATTCATATTCTTATCACACGTTTCGTTACATCATTTTACCGTATCCCAGGCCTAGGTAGAAGGAATGGGGTCGCCTTTATCTCTCCTTGATATATTCTTAGCACCATTCAAATTCTATTATATCAACAGGCTGTTTATTTTTCATCTATGATGAACTGTTAAAACCATACTTCTAGATGTTGTATTGAAGACCCTACACCTGATAACAATCATTCATACCTTAGTTCGTGATATACAGACAAAAAAGATTTTTATTAAATGCATTAACATTGATAAAATATATTTCAAATAGCAGGCACGGCTGATTTTGTCGCGCTCTGATTATAAAAAATCCTTAACAAAATATATACCAACTACTTTATCTACTGAAGAAAACAGCATGAAAATCCGCTCAGTATTTTTTTAGTATATACCGACAGAAAGACAGAAAGACGCGGTAGCAGGCTTTGATTTATACTATGTAATGATTATAAATCTTTTTCAAACAGAACTCAAGTAGTCAGTAAGAAATTACATTATTTTTGGATCAGGTTATATAAAAATACGTAATAATAGTACTAGAAAATAATTAAGCAAATTTATAAACGCAATACAAAAAGCTATTCAGAAATAGGTAAGGCACGTGAACATGGAAAATTATGTACGACTTTAGTATATTTATTAAACAACTACACAGGAATAAATAGGTGTGGGCCCTCCGACAGAGAGCCGTTCAACGAAAAACACAATAAAATAATCCGTTTTTATTTTGTTGTATTATGTTGTACAGTCTACAAAAAAATGAACATAAAATATATTAAATAGAATTAAATTAGAAAAGATAGAATTAAATTAGAAGTCACATTGTTTTTTTGTTAAAGAATATAATGATAGATTATATTTAGGCGATTTCAACTTTTATACTGCATTACATATATTTTTTTATTTAGGCACAAAATCAAAATAGAATAAGCCTAAAATCTGGGATAAGATTCATAAACGTTGAAAATAGTGCTATTTTCTGGTTTTTTTTTATTTCATAGCAACTACCTATTTATGTAGGTCTATTTCAAACTGCCTTTTACTTTATTTTTATTGTAATAGTGTTATTACTGCTTAACTCCTAATAATGGTTTCATTAGTGACCTCTGTTCGATTTTAATTTTTATTACATAATATGAAACAAAATCCTCTGTCACGTCTGTCTGTCTGGCTGTTCGTGGTAAACTCAAAAAATAAACAGATTTTCATGCGGCGCTCACCAGTAGATGAGTGATCTATGACAAAGTTTTATGTATATAATTTGTCAAAGTTTTTTATTATCAGTTGATCTATATAAGTAAAAATGTATTGTCGTATGTATGCAGTAAGCTCTTCACTTCAGAATGGTTACACCTATTTGCCTGATTTTTTTTTATTGTGTTGTGTTCGTAACTGTCACGACGACGTTTGTAAGAAAGAGCATGTTTCAAAAATTGCACAGAAAAGTAAAAAACTTGGAGTAAAAAACCTGCTTATTAAAAAATAAATAATGAGTGAGACAGAAAATAATAGAGAAGTCATCAAAAATATTGTCAGAATTAAGAGATTGATTTTTAGTTGCCGTTTTATTTCATGGATTGGTCGTTTTTTTTCTATATCAAATAAGAGCATGCAGGACACCTGTTGTTAAGCGATCACCGCCGTCCATAGACACTAGCAACACCAGAGGAGTCACAAGTGCGTTGCCAGCCTGTGTTTGGGGGAATGGAAAGAAAGGGAGAGGAGAAGGTAGGGTAGGGGAGATGGGTCTTCGGCGCTCTCAATGACCGACCGAAACGTCACAATGCAAGCGCTGTTACTTCACGTCGGTTTTCTGTGAGAGGATCGTGCTACCCCCAACGAGCCGACCCATTCATGATGAAACCAATAATAGCTTCAACGTGGCTCTCCCACCTACAAAATATAATATAAAAATACAAAAGGGTCGTACTGTAAGAAGAAGATTTAGTATCATTTTCTTCGTTAGTACATCATTGCAAAGCTAGGAGGACCTAATGAACGACATTAGCTAATTGTCTATAAGTAATAAATGGTTAATTAATGGAAAATATATTCTTTTTATGCTGACATTACAAAGTTGCATTGCATGGCGCGTATGCGCGTGCCGGGCACGTGCGCGCGAGCACCGCCGTTCCTTTTTCCACGTTTCTGCACTGTCATGGCCGAATATCATAGCTTATTTTTTATATCTAATCGACTATGAGGCCGTAAATTGCTTCACTATTATAGCCAATAAATTGTGAGGGGAGAAAGAAAATCATTCAAATTAATACGAAAATATTTGGTATTAATAATAATGGAAATTATTATATGGATGAGTAATTGTTATATATCAGTTTAACGAATTTAAATATGTAATGGAATGATAATTAAAAAAAAATACAGACTTCTTAGTTTGTTCTTACAAACGATGATCGTCAGCATCCTGCGATACTGCTTGAAGGAAAATAACTTATTCAACGTACTATCTTTCTTATAATAGTTTTTTTATGTATTTATTTCAGTATATTTTATTTTAGAAACTCCATGCTACTTCGTATACTTCATTACTACTCTTTTGCAAACACTTTATTTCATACTAGCAGGGGCACTTCGTCCGCATAGTAATAGTTACTTTGGGCCAACGCTAACATGCAGCGGAAGCTCTCAAGAAGAAAAAACATCGTGATTTGGAAACAATTTTTATCGGTGCTCTACTCCTATTGATCTTATCGTGATGATATGTATAGATATAGATCCTATAACCTTCCTCGATAAATGTGCTATTTAACACTAAAAGATTTCTTCAAATCTGACCACTAGTTCCTGAGATTACCCCCTACAACGTCACAAACTCATAGTATCACAAACTCACAAACTTTACCTCTTTATAATATGAAATTGCCGTTTTGTATGAAAAAATTTAAACGAATTTTTTTCATGTATTTTTTATTTGTATTAATCGAAGTAATCACCCATGCAATCAATGCATCTTTGCCAACGCAGTGGCAGTTTATTGATGCCCTTCTTAAAGAAATCAGCTGGACGGGAGGCAACAAATTCTTTAAAGGCATTTTGTACTGCTTCTCGGGTATTGAATTTTTTTCCCACCAAGAAGTTATCCAAATTCTGGAAAAAGTAGTAGTCTGTAGGAGCAAGGTCTGGTGAGTAGGGCGGATGGTGGAGAACTTTCAACCCCAGTTCTTGCAACTTGGAGACTGTCTGCTGTGCAGTATGAGGTTGCGCGTGGTCGTGCAGGAGCAGCGGAGACTAGCAATTGACCAATGCTGGTTGGAGATGTACCAGCTTCTCCATCACTGTGTTCAGTTTTTCACAGTACACATCTACAGTAATGCTCACCCCGTTTGGTAAGAATCTGTGATGAATCACACCGGTGCTAGACCACCAAACAGTGACCATCACTTTTCTAGGGGTAAGTTTTCGTTTAGGGCATTGTTTAGGTGCTGAACCAGGATCCAACCAACTTGCTGAGCGCTTGCGGTTATCAAATAGAATCTAATTTTCATCGCAGGTAACAATGCGGTTCAAAGTTCCTTCATTTGTGTGTCTATTGAGTAATGCAAAGCACGTCTTGACGCGTACTTCGCGCTGGCGATCACTGAGTTCGTGGGGCACCCATTTGTCACGCTTTTTTAGCTTGCCAATTTGAAGTAAATGGACCAATATTGTTTTGACGCTAACGTCGAAAGCTGCTGCTAATTCAGCCGTAAATTGTGTATCATCAGCTTCCACAATCGCCTTTAATTCGTCATTGTCGACCAAAGTCTTCGGACGACCGCGAGGTTTATTTTTCAGGTCGAAATTCCCAGAACGGAAGCGAGCAAACCAATAACAGGTGGTGCGTTGGTCTGTAGTGTTAACTCCGTAAACGTCGTTGATGTTGCGTGCCGCGATTGTAGTCCGGTGAAGCTGTTAAGACCTTGCTGGGTCAATAGCGTAGACATTTCGAAAAAAGTTGCGTGCCGCTTCTGCCGCGTTGTAACCACGAAGGTACTCATATTCCATAATTACTCGAATTTTTAACGTATCCATGATACCAAAAAAGATTGAAATGCGATGAAAAAGTAACACTAATCAATAAAAAAATGATTGAAAAAGAATTCCATGTTTTTAAAACAAAATTAACTTGAGATTAGAATTCTTAGCCAGACATAAATTATTTTGATTTGAAATGGCCAGTACTGCACAACGGCAAATTCATAGGTATATATATCTATACTAATAATATATCTATTATGAGTATAGATGAATATTTTTGAATGTAAGTACATAATACTCTTGTTTTTTTTTTACTACGATTTTTTTCTGAAACGTATTGCCTTATATTTCGCTAATAGTATAAAATACTACTCTGATAGGTATCATTTCCCAATCAACACGACCTTAAGTACTGATTACAAGCAGGTCATATACATATTACATTTCTATAAATGTGATACAATTTAAAGTCACACTGTTTAAAGTGTTTACTGAATCTGATTTCTAATCTAATATCAGTTTAGAATTATTTAAAATATTTTGAGAATAAGCGTTAGTATTACATAGGAAAAGACAATAATATCCCTTCATTTATTATATTTGTACAAACACACATATGTGTAAGTCAGAGATAGTCTGACAATAGCAATCAGTTGATAATCCTACAGCACACCTGCAGGATGGCACATGAACGGGTCAGCACAGGGCGAGGGTGCGTTGTCACGGCAACCGCTTACCGATAAACATTTCAAAATTAACGAACACCCTCAAGGGTTCATACTCGATGTATATAAAATCTGTACTATTTATTTTATTAGATTCTATTTATTATATCCTATTTCTTATATCCTATTTCTTATCTATACTAATATTATAAAGAGGTAAAGTTTGTGAGTTTGTGACGTTGTGATGTTGTGACGTTGTAGGGGGTAATCTCAGGAACTACTGGTCCGATTTGAATAATTCTTTCAATGTTATATAGCTCATTTATCGAGAATGGTTAACGCTAAGATTATTAGGAGCGGAGCACCAATGACGAATGTTTCAAAATCGGGCTTTTTACCTCTTGAGAGCTTCCGCTGCGTGTTAGAACTAAAGAATATCTTTATTCCACGCGAACGAAGTCGCGGGCAGAGGCTAGTTAATATATAAACTAGCAAGCCCGATGGACGTTTATTGGTGAAAACCGGGTGACAATCCGTTCAGTAGTTTTTGGTTTTTTTTCTGTCATAACAGTCAAACGAACAGGTGGGTCACCTTATCTTAAGTGATCACCACTGTCCATAGACACTTTCAACATCAGGGTAGTCGCAAGTGCGTTGCCAGCTTGTGTTGGAGGAAGAGAGAAGAGGGAGTAGGGAAGGGGAGAGAGAGAAGGGGGAGATGGTCTTCCCGTGCTCTCACTGACTGAACGAAATGCACAATGCAAGTATTGTTACTTCACGTCGATTCTCTGTGAGACGGCGAGCCGAAAAAAAAAAAATAGCTTTATCATGGCTCTACAACTACTAAAAATTAATCTGTAGGAATGATAAACATGTCGTTAGCTATGATAATTTTTAATTAACGCATAGTTATTACGCAAATATATTTTCACTTCTTTTCACATGTGGGAATGCGATCATAATTCTCCCATTCGTAATGACAGTGGAGTAATGTACGGCTCACATGTTTGCTCTCATAGATTCCACCCCAACTTTGTGTGTCGAACAATAGTTCGTCCAACAATGGTGAAGGCGCGCATCTGTCACAACGCTGTCCGTGATTGGTCGAAAACCGTGGCGTCGGCGGCGTACGCGCACCCCACACTGATTTCCACGGTTATGTCCAAATCGATATCTGAAACTCGATATAACGGTAAAATTTAAGTGCTGGGGAATATAGAATGATGTGATGGTATTTGTTTTATTATAGGAATAATAATAGTTGTCAGTTAAGTAATATATTGTTATTATCACGTAGTAAAGAATGTATGTGACGCATTGATTTCCTACATACGGGTAGTCGTGAAATATATGAAAACCCAAAATGCATAGTTAACGTTTCAAACCCGTCTGCATAAAATGAGTGCACAATTAAGAAATCTGAGCTCATTTTAAATAGTCTCTCGTCACTCGCGTCGTTAGACGTTTTTGGACCAATTTGTAAAACCAACTTTAATCCGTGTAAGGTTGAATTTGCAAAAACATAAGTTTATAGTATAACTATAACTACTTAAGTATATCGATGTGTTTTAGGGGACGCTTTTGAGCGTTACTTTTATTAGGACTGAGCATCTTGGGTTTTTTTTTATATATAAATGCGGACAGTGCAGCCTTTTAACTTTAATACAAATTTGGATGTAATTCGCATAGTGTGCAGATGTGATGCCATCAATATAGAATATCACAATTTAAGAGTACATCAACATTTGCAGTTAAAAACTCTGATTACAATTAAAGACTATCTGCTTTAAAATTTATTGAGTTCTCTTTAATTACTTGTATTTATTTTGGATAGATTCTCGTATTTTAATTTTTAATTATTACACAATAATTTTAAATAAAACCCCATTACATCCCCTTAAATGCGAATAGCAGAAAGGAAACGGTCACAAAAGGTGTAACACTCTAGCGTGTCAACAACAAACATCCTTCCGATCAGGGACCGGTGTTCTCACACGTTCCCATAATGTCCTCCATCGCTTTTTGTTTTTTTCTAGTGTATACTAATACATCACAATATAGAGATATATTAGAGAAAGATCCCAGAGCTGCCGGAAAATATGTCGGTAGGTAAATGACAAATATATGTAGGTAGCGGATAAATTTTCTGACTTAAGTAAATAATTGTTAATTATTATCTTAATTACAGAATTCACCATTGTTCTAGGTGGTGGATCCACGCTGAAGCTATAACTGGTTTCACCATGAATGGGTCGGCTCGACCGGGGTAGTGCCACCCGACCCACAGAAAACTGACGTGAAGTAACAGTGTTTGCATTGTTGCGTTTCGTTCGGTCAGTGTGAGTACCGGAGAGCCACATCCTCCCCTTTCCTTACCTTTCCATTCCCTTCCACCCCCTTCCGTCTCTCCACCTCCTCACTAACACAGGTTGGCAACGCACTTGCGACTTCTCTGCTGTTGCTGGTGTCTATGGACAGTGATCACTTAACATCAGGTGACCCACCTCTTTGTTTGCCTCCTATGATATGAAAATATTTTTTTTAACCTTTAACCTTTTTTAAACGAAGATACAAAGTAAATTAAAGGTAGAGAGTATTTTACCCTAAAACGTATACGTAAATTCTAGGTTCGATCCCTCGGTAGGGAGCCCTTGAGTGCGTTGCTTGCGCGATACGGTGACACACAAATATACATCACTGCTACAACACTATACGATCACCCCCACACACGTGCACGCCTACACGCTTACACATGAAAGTGGAAGGGTTTACTTTTTTTTTCCTTTATCGAACTGAAAAACTCTCAATTTTCCGATACTAAATATATGGAGGAGTTGTTGGGGCGTGTATGCTTGGTACACATATACGTTTCAACAACTCTTACATATATGAATAGTTAGCTAGGTTAGCTAAGATAGGTCGTGATTTTGCATGCAACAGGCAACAGCCAAGCCGAGGTGTGCCGTGTACCCTTGAGCTGGTTGCCAAATTAAATCGGCTGAGTGCCTTAAGCGCTCGCCTTAGTAGTCCGGTGAAGCTGTTAAGACCTTGCTGGGTCAATAGCGTAGTCATTTCGAAAAAAAAAAAACGTATACATAAAGCTCTCGCGTTCATACTATTACGTCTATCCCATTATCCCACTATCCCACTGATGGGATGTTTGGTCCTTACAATCGGCTTGTCTGAGAAAATATAGTTTAGTAATAGTTACCTGAATAAAAAATCAATCAATTATAAGTAAGTAAAGTTCATTAATTTTTTGTCTCCTTTAAAACATCTGGCAGTTGTGGCATGTAAATACATAAAGACTACTTCCAAAATAAATTCCAAAATAAATTGTGATTGGTAGCTCTGGGATCTTGGACTACATACAAAATACAACAGTTCAAGAAATAATATGGATCTTCATAATTTCATAAAATAATTTGGCAGCGACGATAGCTCAGTAGTTAACGTATTCGGACACCGCGTCCCTCAAGGTAGGTTCAAATATTTGTGAATTTCAACTTTCTGTAAAATTATACGTCGTGACGTAACCGTAGCATTGGTGTGTATTGGCAGATACATTTGAGGCTAACATTATCTCTAATTCATGTTTACCTATATTAAACCACATCGTCAGTAGGGATCAGTTGAGATTGTGGTCAAACCTTAAAAGGATTAAAAAAGAGTTTTAAATAATTAAAACTTCTGTTGATACTTTAAGCATAACTTTAACAATCTAAACATGTAATATGAATGTAAATCTAATGTGTCTGTACTTTTTCGATTTTCGTGAAAGAAATTGTGGCAGATATCTAGGAATAAGTATTAAAATACATTTCAATCATTTTTAAAAATGTCTGTCTGTCTTACTAGAATACTGCATTCATAAAATCATAATGCAAGTCTCCGAGAATTAGTTACTCTTGGTTTTAGTAAAATCGGTCCACTCTATCAAAAGTTATTACAATTTTAATGACGAAGCGGTGTAAGTATGAGAGAAAAGTACATAAGTAAATGGACTTAATAAATTCAGATGATTTTATTAATCAAGTCGCGGGCACAGCTAGTAATAAATAAAGAAATTTAAATTGGAAACTACTTCATTTTAAGAACGTAAAATAAGGTACTTTATAATGTTTATTGATAACTAACCATGTGTGTTGATATTCGCTATAGTTTTAAAATTTCAATATAGTAACGTGTGAACAAACAAGTGTTTGTACTAGCATGGGAAACTAACACTCTATCACGCTCTCATTATGTGAGAGAGCGTCAGTTAATTAGTAGCGGGTACCTGAATAAGTTCCCATGGTATGCGGAGCACACATGTACATTAAATTTATTTTGTTATAAATAAATACCTTTAGTAAAAGTTTCGTGGGTTTTCAAATACAGTCCAATGTAGTTGCATTGGTTTACTAGCAACAGCTGATACACGCGCGAAATAATTAGTAATTATAGCGAAAACGAAACGATTTTTCGTAATTGAAAATTTGAAAATATTTCAACATCTATCTATACTATAATAAAACTGTTACAAGTCGAAATCTGTGCATTAGATATTTTTTGAAAATTTTAATCAGGGTAGACTATGTTATCGATATAGAAGCCAAAAATAATCTTTTTACATTTTTTGTCTGTCTGTCTGTTTTTCTGTCTGTCTGTCTGTCCCTATGAACACGCATCACTCTGAAAGTACTGAACCAATCTTGACGAAACTTGACATAGTGATATCTAATATTACGAGATTACATCAAGTATACTTTTTGTCTCATAAAACGTAAAGGGTTCTCCAGGATAAAGGATTAAATTCTAGAATCTAAGCCCGTATTATTCTGAAAGTACTGAACCAATTTTAACGAAACTTGAAACAGTGATAACTGATACTACAAGGCTACATCCAGGATACTTTTTATCCCATAAAACGCAAGGGGTTCTCCAGGATAACGAAAAACATAACTTCGTAGTTAACGTAACTAGACATTTTGCGACACCTCAGTACAAGATCCGGCAACGTTGGAAGAACAAGAATTTTAGAATAACTGGTTCTTTAATATAACATTTTTCTGTATCATAGGAGGCAAGCGAACAGGTGGGTCACGTGATGTTAAGTGACCACCACCTTCTATAGACACTAGCAACACCAGGTGTGTCGCAAGTGCGTTGCCAACCTTTATATGGGGGAGGGGAAGGGTAAGCAAAAGGAAAGGAGGAAAAGGGAAGAGAAGTAGGTCTCCGGCGCTCTTAATGACCGAAGGAAACGCTATAACACAAGCAATGTTATTTCACGTCAGTTCTCTGTGAGAGGGTGGTATTAACCGGAACGAGACAACCCATTCATGCTGAAACTAGTTACAGCTTCAGCGTAGCACTACCACCTATACAAATTATCAATATATCAGTAGACAGAATTTAGGACGCCTGGTAGCTGGTTAACGTTGTATTTTTAATGCGCATTTTGATTTAATTAATTTTGATTTATGAATAAGTTTAGGAACATTTTTTTTCAGTAACTTTTAAACGAATTTAAAAACATGAATTTAGCACAGTCAGACACATGTTTTTTTTTAAACAATCATACGCCCGCTGATATATTTTTATAAATAAAAATAAGTATTTTAAACCAATTATTGTGTTCCATAGCAAAGAACAACTTTCATTTTATTAAACGTTATTGATATTAAGATTTCACCATATACAATGAAACAACGATAAACGTATATCTATGACTTAGGACTGACGCCATCTTACCCCGTCTGTCGCACGCCGTGTCCGTGGGTGGAGAGTGCTTGAGGAGGTGGAGACCCTTTCGGACCACCGATATATCAGGTTCGAGGTTTCCACCTCCCATGCTGGGATCGGCACCCGCCTCCGGAGGGGCGTGAAGTTCCCCTGCTGGGCGGTGAGCCGCCTCAACCGTGAACTAACGGAAGAGGCGACCATCGTCCAGACGTGGGCCATGCCCCCCCGCAGGACGATGTCGACGCGTCTGCTGCCCGCCTTGGTGGTGCCCTCACGAAGGTTTGCGACGCGTCGAAGCCGCGGAGTATACACCGCCCAGACAAGCGGGCGGTGTATTGGTGGTCGCCGGAGATCGCCGATCTCCGGGCGTCCTGCTCCACGGCCCGGCGGCAGTTCGGACACAGCCGACGGTGGCACCGTGACCCCGAGGTAAAGGCCCAGCTGTATGGCAACTACCGGGAGCGCAGGAAGACCCTACAGGCTGCCATCAGCCGGATGAAGGAAGCGGCATGGGAGGAGCTGCTGCAAACGCTGGAGGGGATCCTTGGGGGCTCGTATTGGATCGTACGCAAGAAGTTACGACCCTGGGCCCCCCGGTAGGAGGGTCTCCGTCGCGTAGGTAGCGAGGGTCGTGGGAGAGTTATTCCCCGACCCTCCGCCGTTCTCGGCTCCTCCCATGCCTCCGCCTGGCGGAA
Organism: Antheraea mylitta; assembly: GCA_014332785.1. NCBI lineage: Eukaryota > Metazoa > Arthropoda > Insecta > Lepidoptera > Saturniidae > Antheraea > Antheraea mylitta. The sequence goes on from JACEII010000006.1 coordinate 2,149,271, forward strand.
GTTGAGGAGATGCTTGGCAGTCCTCCCCCAATTACGGGGGAGGAGATGGGGAGGGCTGTCGAACGCCTCCTCAATCAACAGAAAGCGCCCGGCCCTGACGGGGTCCCGAGTCGGGTGCTCAGCCTTGCACTGGGCCATCTTGGGGGGTGGCTTCGGGAGCTGTTCGACCGGTGTTAGACTGTCGGGCAGTTCCCGAAGCTCTGGAAGCACGGGTGACTCTGCCTTATGGTGAAGGAGGGCCGCCCTCCGGACTGCGCGTCCGGGTATTGGCCTCTCGTCCTCCTGGACGACGTCGGGAAGGTGCTGGAAAGGGTCGTTTCTTCCCGAGTCGTCCAGCACCTGTAGGGAGCGGGGCCGAATATATCGGACGCGCAGTTTAGCTTCCGGGCAGGGCGTTCGACAGTGGACGCCCTGCGCCTCCTGAAGTCGCTGTCCATGGAGGCGACCTCCCAAGGGGAAAGGGTTTTGGCGGTATCCCTGGACATTGCCAACGCCTTCAACAGTCTGCCGCACGGTGTCATACGGGAGGCGCTCCGATATTTCATATTCCGGATTCCGGTATTTCATATGGGTCCCCACCCTGACACGGACGCCCTGCACGCAGATGTGGGCCCCAGGAGGTAGCCCCCGCCGAGGCACATGAAACATAAGGGCCTCGGTCTTATTGAGGGCTACCTCGAGGCCCAGCCTTCGAATGCGCCCGACCACGAGATTGACGGCCTCCGTGGCCAGGCGCAGCAGATCGTTCAGATCTCCTCCCCGGGCTACGACTAGGGTATCGTCCGCGTAACATATGAGGCGTGCTCCAGAAGGGAGCGCGCCGCGGAGCACCCAGTCGTAGCCCATGTTCCACAGGAGTGGCCCTAATGCCGACCCCTGTGGAACCCCTCGCGCCGTATTGCGCCGGATCATCCGACCTCTGGCTCCACGAAGGCAACCTACCTTCCGTCGAGGTACGCCTCCAACAGCCGCCGTAGATACGGGGGCACTCCAAAAAAGCGGAGCGCCTCCCGTATGACACTATGCGGCAGGCTGTTGAAGGCGTTAGCGATGTCCAAGGACACCGCCAATAACCTTTCACCCTCAGAGGTCGCCTCCGTGGAGACCTTCTTCAGGAGGGTCAGGGCGTCCAGCGTGGAACGCCCCGACCGGAAGCCGAACTGCGCGTCCGACAGGTTCGGCCCCACTTCCTCTAAGTTCTGGACGACCCGCGAAGCAACGATCCTTTCGAGCGCCTTCCCGGTGTCGTCCAGCAATACGAGGGGCCGGTACGCGGACGCGCAGTCCGGAGGGTGGCCTTCCTTCGCCATTAGGCAAAGCCGCCCCGTCTTCCAGGACCTCGGGAACTGCCCGACCGCAAGACAACGGTCAAACAGCTCCCGAAGCTACCCCTCCAGATGGTCCAGCGCAATGGCTAGCACTCGGCCCGGGACCCCGTCAGGGCCGGGTGCCTTGCGTCCGGCGGTGCGGAGGCGCTCAATCGCTCTCCCCATCTCCACCTCCGTAACAGGGGGAGGGTCAATTGGCGCCTCCCCTACCGCCTGAGGAGGAGGCATGGGAGGAGGGAGGAGCTCCGGAGGGTCGGGGAATAATGTTCCCACGACTCTCTCAATCACTTCCGGCTGGAGAGTCTCCGTTACCAGGGGCCTCTGACCGCGGAATTTCTTTCGCGCCATCTTATACGGGCGCCCCCACGGATCCCTCTCCAACTCTCGGAGCATCTCCTCCCACGCCTGCTCTTTCACCTGGCTGATGGCGACTTGCAGTGTTTTTCTGCAAGTTCTGTAGTCGCCATACAGCCGGGCTTCCGCCTCGGGGTTTCTGTTGGTCCTTCTCCGGCGGCTGCGCCCGTACAGCCGCCGGGCCGCGGAGCAGGCCGCACGAAGTGCAGCGATCTCGTGCGACCACCAGTATACCGCCCTCCTTTTCGGACGGTGCACGCTCCGCAGCATCGACGCGTCGCAAACCTCCGTGAGAGCATCACGGAGGCGGGCTGCGGACGCGTCGATATCTTCGTCCGGGGGGGACATGACCCAGGTCTGGACGATGGCCGCCTCTTTCGCTCGCTCCGGGTCAAGGCGGCCCATCGTCCAGCGGAGGAACTTCGCACCCATCCGAGGGTGGGTTGTCGGTACATCGTGGGAGGTGAAGACCTCGAACCTGATGTATCGGTGGAAGACGCGACCTATCTGAGCTAACCTAAGCTAAGCTATCTAGATATACGTATATGAGTTATTGAAACATGCATGTGTACCAAACATGCTTGCCTCAACAACTCCTACATGTATTTTGTGTCGGAAAGGCATATGTGCATTTATGTTTATTATTTGGTACCATTTATGTAACAGACTGCTGGTGTTAACATTTTCTTTCTTATAAGTTTTATTTGGACGCACTTATCTGAATTAATTATCATATCATTCGAGTTAAGCCTTTCCTGAATGCTGTTTAGATCATTTTGCAAAATATCGTCATTAGAGTTGTTGGTGACTGTACGGTGTATTTTTAAATCACCGACATATAATTTGTCTATGGAATGTATAAAATTGGTAAAAACAAAGAATACCATCGGTCCTAAATGAGAACCTTGCGGGATGTCAGAAGGTGCTACCTACTTTTGTCAACTGAAACCTGCAAACTAATTATGCAATCATTACTAACTGTAATTTATTTTTCATATATGATTCACACCATTTAAGTAAGAATGTTAAATACAGAATTGATGGACATCACTCCACTGTCTGATCTTGATTTAGAACCTCAAATATGTGCGTTGGAATTCTTCCAGTAACGTAGCCATTCGCTAAGAAACAACAACTATATGTATTATAGATTTTAAGGAATTGAAAATAGTGTAAATTGTTATAAGAAAATTTGTATCCTCTGTGGCACAAAGAAAATTTGCAATTCGATTGTAGATATCTATTTTTCATATATTTAAGTTCAAAAATGATGTATTTTCGTGCAAATTTACACCCCCTTCCTGATTGTCTTAGGGAGGAATTGAGATTGAAATTTAATTTCAGGGCTTTTTGTATTCCTGCTGAATACATACATATGTTCTACTGATTCCCATGACTTCATCTGCATTGTTTAATATCTCAGCTGATTTGTTATATCTCAAAGGCAGGCAGCATTTTCGACCAAAGCTCTCAGCCGGCTTGAGTTTCTTCAATATTTTCAACAATTATCGTTACATTTCAGCCAATTTACAAAAAAATATTGATAGATTATATACTTAAACCTCGTGAATCAACTCTATGTATTAGGTAATGAAAACCGCGACCGGATGTACAGACCGACAGTCGCGGCAGAAGTATGTAAAGATAAAGTCTAATGTAAATAATTTAATAAGCGAATATTAATAAACATTAATTTCCAGCGGATAATTCTGATGCAATCGACTATTAATATTTATTTAACGTTTAAGTCAAACAATTACAATATATTCTAATGTAAAAAAAACCATTTTGATTAAAGTAAGTACTATGTCATCGATACATCAAGTAAGTACTCATATTCAATTACACCGTCCGCCATCACAGTAAGTGACACCGGTGGTATAGGATGCGCCAGCGCAGCGCTTCCGGCGCGTGCGTGAGTACGGCTTCTGGGTTCCGGTTGTGCCACTATTTCAAGCATTTTTTGTGTTCTGCTAATATATTTCTTATTTCGATAAACACAAGGTTAATATTAACAAAACACGTGCGAATTATATTTCTCTTGAAGAATCCTTAAACCGGACTTTAAAGGGGATTTAACAATTACCTAGAATGTATACGAGGTCATTCACTACAAATTAATGAAGTATTAAAAAAATATGAGACAAATATTGAAATGAACAAAGAATTCAAATTGATTCTCTATATCTTTCCAAAGACAAGAGCATACAATATTATATGGTGCATATATTAAACATAGATCTTAACTGGTCCTGAGACTATCTCCTAACTAATATTGTAAATGATGTGAGACAGATATTGAAATGAACAAAGAATTCAAATTGATTCTCGATATTTTTCCAAAGAAAAGAGCATACAATATTATATGGTGCATATATTAAACATAGATCTTAACCGGTCCTAAGCCTATCTCCTAACTAATATTGTAAATGATATGAGACAAATATTGAAATGAACAAAGAATTCAAATTGATTCTTGATGATGATGATGATGATGATGATTATTGGTCCGACCGGTTTCGGCCATGGCAACCACTTTGACCCCTAAACTTATAAGCGGCGCTGGTGTGCTCGAAGATGGCTTATGTAGCCTATCTTCGTGGCGAAACTTCGTGAACATTGAGGACACGTGAGTACGCCGTTCTCAAAATGATATGTTATGGCAGCAGGAGGGCGAGCCTTTAACTGGTCGCGTTTGGTATCAAGGTCAGCTTTACGCTGAGCCTCGAACTCGCGTACTTGGCTGTTTACGATCCTGCGCCATTCTGGCCGTTGTGCTGCCAAACTTTCCCAACAAGAGGGCTCTATATTGCATCTCTTCATATGACGCTTCTGGATATCCTTGTACCGGAGGAGGGGACCACCGGGATTCCGCTTGCCCGCCTCCAGTTCAGAATAGAAGATGCGCTTTGCCACTCTCTCCTCCGTCATACGAGATACATGACCGCACCACCGAAGCTGTCGACGTATTAAATAAGCTTCAATGCCACCAACATTGGCTCGTCGCAAAACTTCAGTATTTCGCACTTTGTCGGACCATCTGATCTTCATGATGGTACGAAGGCATTTAAGGTGAAAGCGATCCAGAGTGCGAATGTGACGGCGGTATACACACCACGTCTCAGAGGAATATAGGAGGTTTGGCAGCACGATTGCCATGTAAACAGATATTTTCGTGACTAGCTTAAGATCATGCGAGCAGAAGACCTTGGAACATAGCTTACCGAATGCCACAGCTGCAGCACCCACCCTGCTATTGATCTCAGCATCAAGGTCACACTTAGATGTTATAGTGTTCCCCAGTTAGTGAAATTTATCCACCTGCTTCAGAACATCCTCACCAAGTTTTATGGTCAGTGTCTCGTGACCGTGTATGTCAAGGGACATCACCTCCGTCTTATTGACACTGATCTTCAGGCCAAACTTACGGCAGGCTTGGTGGAATGCGGACATCAGCTGCTGATTCTCGATATCTTTCCAAAGACAAGAGCATACAATATTATATGGTGCATATATTAAGCATAGATCTTAACTGGTCCTAAGACTATCTCCTAACTAATATTGTAAATGATGTGAGACAAATATTGAAATGAACCAAGAATTCAAATTGATTCTCGATATCTTTCCAAAGACAAGAGCATACAATATTATATGGTGCATATATTAAAGATAGATCTTATTGGTTCTAATTTATTTATAGATCTAATGTAGATCTAATTAGTGTGGTAATATGGCTTTTTCTACAGAGCCAGTTACTCTCTGTTTTTGCGTTTCTACAATCTTGAACCTTATCTTCACTTAACATAACAACAGGGGTACAGAACAGGAGATACGGTAATCCTCATCCAAATAAAATTACCGTGCTCTAGGAATATTTAATTACCTTTTACGAAGCCTTATTTTGCTGGGACACGTAGTGTTTTTAAAGGGAATTTTGAAAATACCGAACAGTTGTCATAAAAAATGAAAGAGTGAGAAAAAATCCAACCTTTGTAATCTGCACAAAGATTTTTTTTTAATAAGTCAAGTTATACAAATGCAAAATGTATTCTATCTTTCTTGAGCAGTTACCGTGTCGCATAGTTGTTTGTCTTTGTAGTAAATAGAAGTCTTAAAATATTATGGACATAGAATTTTCAAAACTTTGTGACAAAAAAGGTCTGTATTTTACTATATTAAAGTGAACGAAATCATCTCATTTAAACTATGGTGTAAGTATACTTAAGTTAATTAATGAAGTAAATTGTGCTAGTAGAACAAATAATTTATTTTAATAGTATTTAATATAATGTTTATTATTACATAATTTCATCCTATTCAAAAAAAAAAATTAATTAAAATAACATCACTGTGTATATTTAAAAGCGATTGTCTTAGTGGTTACGCGCTAAATATAAAGGTATAGTGATGCTTGGCTTAAACATTGTCAAACAGTATTTTTTAATACTCATGTACCAAAAACTACTCATTGAATATCTGTTATTTAGTAGGTAGATGGTAGAGCAACGCTAATGTTATTACTGGTTTCAGCATGAATGGATTGGCTCGCCTGGGGTAGTATCACCTGACCCATAGAAGCACCGATGTGAAGTAACAGTGCTTGCATTGTTGCGTTTCGTTCGGTCAGTGAGAGCACCCGAGGCCCACTTTTCTCCCCCTTCCATCTCCTTCCCTCCCTCCACATCAACACTGCGACTCCTATGGTGTTGCTGGTGTGTAAAGGTGGTGATCATTTAACATCAGGTGACCTACCTCTTCGTTTGCCTCCTATGAGATAAAAAAAATGTGCTGGCTAATATAAATAAAAACTAGCCATGATAATAATCATAGTGGGTATAATTAGCTGTATTATATTGTAATTGTCAGACTACAAAATTGAATATTTAAAAGTCTAGTTCGCTTCAAAGTGAACATGAAACAAGTGAAAAAACAAAATCTCACAACATGAAAATTCACATACCACATATTAATTCTATGAAACATTTTGATTATACCTTACTAATAGTAGGAAACAATAGTCTTGATTGTATCTATGTATGATATTATGAGCACCCTCTGCGCCGTGTTAATTGGATATTCTGCAACAGATTCAATTACAGCGGAAACGTTCGTTCGGCGAAATTCAACCGAATTGATAAACTTTTACTGTAGGTGTATATCAAATATTTCTATGTAGAATTTTACTTATTTAAAACAGGTTTGTAGAAGTCGATAAAACTATACATAGTCTAAGATATTTTGATTTTCAAACTATTATAGTACAGTGGTAATGAGTTCGTTTCTCTCTCTCTTGAAATTCTTTGTCTCCAAAATATTCAGGCAGAAGGCAAACACGATGCTTTTCCATCTCGTTCTGTTGTTAGCTTAGCGTTTTACCTAATTCCAAGTAGGTCCAATCTCATTAGCCTTCGTGAGTACATATGTTTGCCAGGTCTTCTTAGATCGACCACATCTTAGTCTATCCTGGGTATTCCAGTTCAATGCCTGCTTAAAAGTATGTCTGCTGTCCTTTCGTAAAGTGTGATGGATTGAAGTACATTTTCATTATGGTATTTGAAGGTCTATGAGATCTTCTTGGCACATTTTCCGTAATTGCTGATTGTCTCTGACCAGAAGATTCTTAAGTTTTGGCTAAGATTTGAAGCTCGTGTGTGGGGTATTTGGTATTCTTCCATGTTTCACACCAGTACAAACAGACTGATTTGACGTTATACTTTAAAATTTTCCGTTTCATTCTTCTAAAGAGATATTTGGCTTGTCGTACGGCCAGAGACATGCGAAGGTTCCTTTTCTTTAACGAGTTGATGAAATAACACTAACAGGATATGTGAAATTGGGGACTGGTTCCACTATCTCTTCCCGTGTAAAGACAATGTGTCATTATACGAAACTAATTGTATATCCTTGTTCTTACCTACGTTGAAACCAATACATCTGCTTTCATCCAGACCGGACATCATGATGAACATCATAGTATGGTGGTACAACTTTCTCTAATGCTTTCCTGTTTAGCTAGGTTAGGTTTTGGGGTGTAAGGGGTGTCGAGTAACATCTTAAGACTTGAGACACCCAAGCCAACCTCACCTGCACGTGGTGCACCCTGCTGATCAACGAACGAGGCAATGGCGATAGCGGGGTGGTAGGGTTTTACAGCCCGACTGTGTCGCAACCACCATGTACATGGCGAAAAAGCCCGTCATAGTGACTCGCTTTTGCGCGTCGCGTTTCGGGATCAGCCTGTACATATCCAGTGAATTTCGTCATTATGGCCGGCATGACAGCGGCGACTGACGATGGATAATCTGTCTCTCGGTGGTCGCCACTGTTTTTGGATTGTACTATGCTTACCATGAGGCATAGTGCAGTCTCTTTGTCGTGCTTCAATAAAAAAAAAAAACCTTCAACTCCAAAAGTTGCTTTTGAGATCGATCTTACCCTTTAGATTTAGCCATAGTTCATAACATCACAAGATGACGTAAAATTGTGATCAAACGTTAATACCTAAAAAGTTTAAATAATATATATTAGTGATAATTGCTTATTATACAAAAATGAACTCAAATGAATATACACATCCACTTAATAAAGAAAATTGTCAAAATATGTGTAATACATTTTATGCAAAGTAACATCTAACTTATTTATTTTATAATTTTACTAAACTTAACACTAAAATTTGTTGTTCTTAGATAGAAAAATTTAAACCGTACGTAACACACTTGTAAAGCTTTTGGTATTTGTTGATTAATTATATTATCACATAATAGATTTGTACTTGAGGATTTTAATAATCTCAGAGCCACTAGAATTTTCGACTGAAGCTGGGCGGCACGGTAGGCGGGGAGAGAGCGGATTGGGCGGTACGCAAGGGCGGGCAACTGCCTTATCCGCCCAACCAGAGTTGTATCGGTAGTATCTCGAATTAAATTATATTTTTATTAAACAAATTCATTATTTACGCAATTGATAATATCTCAAATCTCTCAAAAATTTATGTCATATCAAAAGTTAATTGCTGTCAAATACAAATAATCCAAAATTTCATTAGTAATATATATTAGTGTTATTATGCAATAAACTTTAAATTATTTACGCATTTAAAATCAACCTTGACAGCTTTCAAGTTCAACAATTCGAGGAATTACTATGATGTCTAAACTCGATAAATGAGCAATATATTCTAATCTATAGTACAATCGACAATAAATCGTTGTACATTTTTCGAAATACCAAAATATTATACCTTTGTATAAGAATAATATTTACAAGTTGTATAATTAACTGATAACCACCTGCGGTGTTGATAACATTAAAATATTGACTATATCCCTTGCCATGGACGTATGGAACAGTATTTCCAAGGAATCACCTACAAATAAACAAACAAATTTCTTTATAATAATAGTGCATATAGAAAACAACACCTAAATAACATAACATCGGGATAGTTACAGTGAAACGATAAAGTCATATGTGAAAAAAAAAATTTAATCGAAGAGATCCGATTTATAAAAAAAAAAAAAAAACAAACTGTAAGGTGAAAATTTAATGAGTTAACAAGGTAGTGCACTGCGATGCGGGCCTTATCACCTATTTATCAGAATTCACTGAACTTATGTAGTAAAAGGTTGAAAAAACTTATAGTAGACACTTGTAGCACGTGCATGAGGGTACGTTCGAGACAGTGTTGGATCGTGCATAAATACTTACGGTGATTCGTTAATATGAAGGCTTATACGGGGAGTTCTTATTTACAGAACGTATAGTAATTTTCATTAATGTTTCTTATTTAAACAAGTTATTTTCGTCAATTTTTGGTTAATTATAAAAAAAGAACAACCAATATTTTATAATTTTAAATTTATTTGGAAGAATTGAAAATCAATTTCAACAAGATTTTAGACAAAGATTAGATAGTTGTTTCGCTGTAAGCGTTGACGCATTGAAGAATTTAAATAATTTGAATAAAATATATTGTATATTTTAGGACACCTTGTATGAGGGTAACGATGCGGCCCGTGCCACCGCACGCGCCAGGGTGCGCACCCTGCCTCAACCCGTCAGTCCTGTTCAATCCGCCCTACGGTGCGGACAACCGCGCACCCCTTTCAATCACTGAACTTACTCGCTCCGCAAACTTTTATACCTCATCAAAAAATTCTCAAGTTTAAATTACAATATTATAGTTTTACTCCATTAAAAAAAAATCCGTTTCCTGTGTGTTTGAGGGGTGTCGCTGATTCAGCGGTGGACCAGTTAAAGGTGAGTCATTTTGTCCTTTCGCCATAGTAACACCCTAAATTCACCTGCGTTGCTGCGTTGGTGATTGCAAATGCACGCAACTTTCAGATTGTTCCATATTTTACAAAGGGTGGACACAACGAAAATACCTAACGTAAAATACGAAAATTTATAAATAAAGAGAATACTCAATTTATGATATCTTTACTATAGCTAGAATGAAGTAAAAACGTAGTGAAATATAGTTCAAATTAATTCAGTAATAAATAATGTACTTTTAAGCGCCTTCAAAAGTAAATAAATATCTTATTTTTATATAATTAATGGTTGATATATTTTTATCATCCAATTTCTTTATTCGTATGATTATTAATAAATTTTAAAACGTTTATATAAAATTAGTTTTCGTAATAATATTTGTTAATATACAAGTTTTGCGGAATATATTTTTTCTAAACATTTTTGCTTTTTAATTTTTGGGATTACATCTATGTAGATTTTAAATGGTCTTTATTTAAAATATCTTTCGATTGAAAACTCACAGATTTTGAAAATTAAACACAACAGCCATCCAGTCCATATAAGGTACCTTACAAATTGTATTGATTCTCTATAGTTTGTTTCGGAAACATTGCAAATTGATATTGATATCAGTTAGGCAATATATAATAGTGTGTTTACAATGAAAATCTTACAACATAATTCATTGTATTTTAAAAGGACAAAAAATATGTCAAAAAACAATCGTTTCCGACAGATATACTTAAAGGTAATTATATTTCTAAACTCTTTTTTAAATCTAAAATCTTTTTTTAGAATGGAAATGCAAGCGCTATAAAAACAATAACGTCATTAAACCAAAAATAGTTAATAATAATTGAACAGTTAACATTTAATAAATTACTAATAAAAAAAAAAATACGCTCACGGATACGATTTTTTACGTATACAAAATACTACATGTAAGCAAAAAAAAGGTGCGAACCAAGAGTCTGCAGAACAGAATAACAATAATAATAAACTCTTTTTTAGAAACGTATTCTGCATTACCTGTTTGTATTTCTTATGACAAATTAATAATTTTCATCTAATTATACTTTAGTATCTACTTTCAATCGTTAAAAGGAAATTTAAATAACAGCCTTTTTTAAAACGACTATGGCTAACTGATAGCTTTCTCGGATAACAATGATTGTTAGTTCGATACTGCAGCTTTTGGGCAAGGAAAATAGTAATGTTACTTAGTCTGATACTCGCTTGGCTAGCTAACATCCTCAAGTTGCAAATCTATCGCCAAGGAACTACTGGTCAAGCAGCTACATTTGAGCACCAGTACTGTCTTCTACCTTTTGCATCTAATTACCTTAGACTACACCATCGTTCCACGTACGATGAAATAAATTTTGGTCGAACATCTTTAACCTTCCTATATCCGCCTGTCGGTTTGACGTAACGATTAGCGTCGTAGGACATGTAATGTATGCACGAACGTTCACGCTATACTCGTGTGAAGTAAGCCTTGAGCCATGTTAGTCCGGTGAAGCTGTAAAAACCTCACTTGGTCAATAGTATAGTCAGTTCGAGTAGCCCGGTAAAGCTGTTAAGACCTTGCTAGGTCAATAGCGTAGGCAGTTCGAAAAAAAAGCAAACCATGAGCTATTCAGCTCATGAGAAGACCAAAAAGGGAGCGTTTTGTGTGTTGAGAAGGAGTCAAAGGTATGTCGTCGGTCTTACAGACCGACGCGCAGTTAAGACAAGCTAAAAGCCTATATGCTGAAAAGTACCAGTTAATTTTTTAATTAATACTTATTGTTAAGTATCCGGAATTCAATAATGAATTGTTGTCTAAAGTGCTACAATAAAGAATAATGATTTGATTTTTGTGTGTAATGAATAGACTCAAAAATACTTAATCGATTTCAGATTTGCTTTTAATTTATAAACAGTTATCAACAAGTGAAATGGGCTATGTTTCATTTACAAAATATATACATTAACACCAGCAAAGCCGCGAGGAAATATAGCTATAAATATATTTTCAAATATTTAAATATACAATAATTATTATAAAGGGGAGAAAGCGGAGATGTCGTAACTTGAATTTTGGCCTAAATTACTCTTTACCATATTCTTGTATAAAAAATACCACTTCGAAAGTTCTGGGTCTCACTTTCCTACGATTCAATTTTTCATGGATACGACCTTGGTTTTCTGTCTAGTTTTAGCAGTACACAAAAAAAAATTGAAGTTTTGAAATAGTTTTTTGCCTCTGGTGTAAAGTTACGACAACTCTGCTTTCTTCCGTCAATATTTTAATAACCTTAATATTGTTTAGCGATAATGTCATAAAAGTACCTTGGTAGTAAATTTGTAGTCTTGTTAAGATATCGGCTATCCGTTATGAAGCCGTTTTAAGGTCTTCCTGTGTGCGATAGTCAGACAAAGTTAGTAGAAGCCGGACACAACATCGTATACCGTATCGCAAGTCTTACAAAATAAACTAACAAAGTGCAAACTCTATCCTATACGTCGTCTCAACTAACCAGTCTTTACAATCAAAAAGATATTGTACGTTCATTGCTTTAAAAAGTATGTGAATCTGTTTTTTAAATTAAAGCAAAAATACGCGTTCCTTTTATTCTATAACTTGTTATAAAGATGTAAAGTTTGTTTGCATCTAAGATATAATTTTCGGAACTACGGATCCGATTTTAATATGTTTTTTTTTCTATTAGGAACCCAAAGTATTGGCTGGTAAGACTACATCTTGTTCTTATTGGATTTTAACCTGAATTAATTCACGTGTCGTTGCTAAATAAAAAAGAAATGTTTGCAAAAAGGGTATTGAGTTTTCAAGTTTTAGTATCATTCTCTGCATGACTTTTCGGAACGCTTTACACAAATATTATAGAACAACAATTTTTGATATTAATATAAGTATATGATTTTATCATAAATATTATAAAAGCATTATAATTTATCTATACAGCTATATTTTTATCGTAGAAATTAATTACTCGTTAATTGCGATATGTTTTTATTATGTTTATTTATGTTAAACCTCGAGGGATTAGATCGAAAGTCTAACTGTTTTAATACACCCTTAGACATTTGGTAATAGATATTCAGCTTGAAGGTTGTAGCTATCCATGTAAATTTAGGAAAAAGCCCACCACTGTGCTATTACAGTGTGTTTGGAAACTACCTATTGCGGTGTCCGAACACGCTAATTATTCAGCCATCATCACTATAAATTATTATTAGACCCTATTGAAAATAGAATGACCATTAAAGACGAACCCTTCTAAATTACGTATTTACTATGAGAAAAATTTCTGTGACCAAAATACTCAACAAATTAATAAAATTTCTTAGAATATCTGTCGTACCATTTTATTAACAGAATAGAAAAAGACTAGCTTAGTGGCGTAAATTGCGGCAACCCGTGAACTATGAATTAACGTTTTATACATTTTGACAATAATACACTTAACAGAATAAATAATGAATAAATGAGCAATTATAATAAATCACTCTAGATCTAGAGTTACCACTTCATGTTCGTGAGACACAAATTTAGCTATTGGAATACAAAGTCTGTTGTTTCGCGACCGACCTTAAATTAAAAAGAGGCTCAGAATCTGGCGAATAGATTTCTTTTGTCTCCAACACAATTATTAAACATAAAACTGTGTTCTACAGGGGATAAAACACACATAATTAGAATAAATATCAATAAATCTAGTAAAAGCGCTAGTTTCAAAAATAGTTGCTTTCATACATTTTCATTTCTTGAATATTTTGTCTTACTAGTTTTTGTTCGTGGCTTCAATGCATGACTTATCTCTAGAAGAGAAGGTGTTCCTATGTTCTCTTCTGTACCCTTGACAACGTGTACGCAACATTTCATAATGGCTGCTTGACCAATTTATTTGTGAAAGCTTAGCAAACGCAACGTATTTACAATATTTATGAATTACTAGCAACTGCCCACGACTTCGTTTACGTGGAATAGTGACGATAGGCTAACGCTAACAAACAGTGGAATCTCTCAAGAGGTATAAAATCCCCGATTTTGAAACATTCTTCATAGGTGCTCCACCCCTATTGATGTTAGCGTGACAATATGGCTTTCTAGCCTTCCTTGATACATGAGCTATATAACACTGAAGGAATTCAAATCGGACCAGTAGTTACTGAGATTACCCCTACAACGTCACAAACTCACTACTTCGTTATAATATTAGTATAGACTAAAATTGTAATAAAAAACTAAATATCAGCAACATTCTTTTCACTATTACAAAGTAGACCCTGAATACGACGCCCAAAGCTTTTGTAATAGTTTACATCGCCCTGCGTCTGATAAATTAAAGGAGATAATATAAGCACAATGACAATGTGTTAATTAAGAAACCAATCCATATTCATATTCATTCATCTATGATGATAATAGAATGTAAATCTAACGTGTCAGTACATTTTCGATTTTGGTAAAAAAAAAAATTGCAGGTATCTAGAAATTAGTAATAAGAAACATCTCAATCATTTTTAGAACTGTCTGTCTGTTAGTATGAACACGCATCACTTCTAAAGTATTGGGTTCACAATAAAACCATACTAAGAAAATCATATCTTCGAGAGTAACTTAATCTTTGTTTCATTAAAATCCACTCTATCAAAAGTTATTGTAATTTGAATGACGGCTCGAGGTAAGTAAGAGAGAAAAGTACTAATCTATACTACTATTATAAAGTGAAAGGGTTTGTTTTTTTGCTTGAACGCGCTAATCTCAGAAACTACTTGTCAAATTTGAAAAATTCTTTCAGTGTTAGATAGCTTATTTACCTAGGAAGTCTATGGACTATATATCATCACGCTAAGAGCAACAGGAGCGGAGGAGAACAATGTAGAAAGTTTCAAAACCCCTTTTAGGAGCTTCCGCTACGCGTTAGCATTAGCCCAAAGTAACCTATTCCACGCGGGCAGAAGCTAGTTCACCATAAAAAACAGATTTTCGTAGGTTTGCATTCATCATAAAATTACACATATTGGAGTTTTTGGCGGGAGTTTAGTCTGTCATGTAGTGGATTTTATATTTTATTCATAATCTTGTGTAATTTGACTTTATATTTTGTAAATCTCGTGATGTTTTACGTACTATATTAGTTTATTGTGCATAAGTTAAGTGAATGGAAAGTATACCACACAGCATGAAATTCTGAGATGCCACAAAAACTCCCTGGAAGGTCTAACAAGGGAGATACCATGTTGTTAGAATATTGATCACACGACGCTTGTAATAACTATTAACTACACGACAATGGCAGTAATGATCCTGAAAGATTGGATGCGAAAAACAAAAATAGAAAAAAAGACATATTTTTCGAACTATGGTGAAAAATACAAACACTTTCTGAACAAATATTTAAGGTTATGACTTACGTGTAGATTTAACTGTATGGAAACCTTAAATCGTAAATGAACATGTGTGGGACTGGAAAATGCCGGGGTCGGTAGAGTATTAAATATTCATGAACGATCGTTCAGAGCTTTGTAATTAACAAATGACACCTTTTTGGATTATTAGTGAGGTGTTAATGGTAGGTTATTTTACACGGATTTAATTTTTAATTTAAATATCGTTCAATGATTTTGGTAATTTAAAATGGTATCAAAATAAAATTAGAAATTATTTAATCGTGATTATAAAAAAATCCTTTAAATTTTCACTAAAGAATTTCGAATAAAAAAAACATTACATTTTTTTTACTTAATGGTAAATTACTATTTTTTCGTCATATTACAGTGGTCGCAACTTTATTTATTTTCCATTGCCACTCTGTGATCAATACACTTATACACTTATTTTCCTTTGCAATTTTTTTTTAAATCTGACTACACTATCAGCCTGATGGACCTTTACAACTTCAGCAAACTACTAAGGCGATCGTCGCTTAGCAACAAACTCGAGGGTGCCAAAGTGGTCAAACCTCCGTTTGGGTTGTTGCCTGCAATTTAATTTAATCTAGCCTTTACGATAGAAATATATAAACTAAATAGAGCCTAGACAGTACCTACTCTATCTGCTTGTGAAATTTTTGTCAAAATTGTATCAGCCGTTTGGAAGATTAGTCAGAATTTCTAGCAAATAGTAGACACCACAGTTTGATTGATACTTGGATAAACCAGCGGGCTGATAATAAAAAAAAACCTAGACAAACCTAAATCTTCCTCAGAATCACTCCTACCGCAACCTAATCGCAAGAGAACTGTTCAGTAAATTTTGAGTTTATCGCGAGCAGACAGACAGATAGACACACGTGGCAGAGTTTTTTTTAAATAATATGTAATTATATAAATGCTACCAAATGTTGAAAGAAAGAAATCAAGGGTTCAACATTTTAACAAACAAATATTTATAGGTACATTATTCCTTTTATAAGTCCATTCTGAAAATATACTCTTGTTATCGAACAATTTATACATGCTAGTTAATTATTATTTAATACTTGATATTATGTAATTAATTAAAATGATGAGTGTGGGTTATTCTTAGGACATAGATATATATCATCATGGACTTTTATGTAGACACTTTTACGATGTACAAATATTTCATATTACATTATTTTATATATCTCATAAATTTCAGCGTCATCAATGTAAGTGCCTGAAATTTCATTCTTATTAATTCATTACAATGCTTTGAGTTTTCTCTACTTTAAATAAATATAATATACGCATATTATACAAATAAACTATCCGGAAGAGATTGTCTAAGTGATAGTCAATAGCTTATCAACTTTATTTTTTCCTCGAAATGACTACGCTATTGACCCATCAAGGTCTTAACAGCTTCACCGGACTACTAAGGCGAACGCTTAAGGCACTCAGGCGATTTTATTATGGCAACCAGCTCAAGGGTGCACGGCACACCTCGGCTTGGCTGTTGCCTGTTGCATGCAAAATCGCGACCTATCTTAGCTAGCCTAGCTAACTATTCATATATGTATGAGTTGTTGAACCGTATATGTGTACCAAGCATACACGCCTCAACAACTCTTCCATATATTTATTATCGGAAAATTGAGAGTTTTTCAGTTCGATAAGGGTAAAAAAGTAAACCCTTCCACTTTCAAGCTTATCAATATATTTACCGTAGTTAAGGAGAACGAAGGGAACACACAGACGCGAAAGCGATTTTATTTTTTTACAAATATAAATAGATATAGTACGACATTTCCATGGTTTAAAAAACCAATAAGATCCGTATAAACAATAACTCTCAAATTCTTTAAGTCTATCCATCGAGCCGTGGAAGCTCCTTCGCGGGACATTATGAATTACAATATAAAAATAAAGGCATCAATCTCAGTTAAAAAACGATCTAAAATGGTTAAGTAAAATAATAACAATAGTTGCTCATAATTACAACGATTATAGACATAAATAATAAAATAAAGAAAAGCAGAAAGGTGCGGATCAAGAATCTGCAAAAAAAATCTTTAAGTCAACTTATTTTCCGACTAGCCTCTGCCCATGACTTCGTTCGCGTGGAATAGTTACTTTGGGCTAACGCTAACATGCAGCGGAAGCTCTCAAGAGAAAAAAAACCCCAGTTTTTAAACATTTTCCATTGGTGTTCCGCTCCTATTGGTCTTAGCTTGATTATATATAGCCCATAACCAAAATAACACCGCGTATGCCATTGAAAAAATTTGAAAAGCACATGGTTATAGAAACATGAAGAAATTAAGATATACACATTGTTCATTCGATGCTTGTAAAGAGTATATGTAAACAACTTTACAGCGTTACGTTTTGATATACTACAGTCGTTTATACTATGTCCTCCCCATACTAGACAACGCTTGGAATATTCGTGGAGGGGTGAACGTGGGAACCGCGATCTCGACGACAGTAATTAGGTAACATGGGTAAACTATTTTCCCTCGTCCGACCCCTGTTCTATGCCGACGAGCCTTGGATTATTCTGTTGATGTTTTGAGCTCGTTAGAAATAATCCGGACGAAAATTGTACGTCCCCAAAATTGGTTTTCACGTACGTCGATGAGATTACTCAAAAAGAAAAAAAAACCGACTGGGGACTTTATGCCATTGGAAATTTATGATATTTAAGATGTTTCTAAAATTATATGTAATATTGAATTATTAACAGTTATATTATATTATAGAATATAGAATATTATAAATATATACCTACATCTTCTATCTTCTATCGATACAAATAAGTCGACATACCGACGATTGCGCCAAGACGAACTGACATTACATGGTGAAATTATCTATCAGCTAAATTAGTTAGAATTATAAAATCTAACGGCTAAATTCTATTAACGTATGTGTTTGTTTTTTATTATGAAGCATTTTATTTTCATTGATTCATTTTCAAACTACAACGATTGTAAAGTATATCTTAATAAATAATCTATACTATAATAAAATTGTAACAAGTCGAAATCTCTACATTAAATATTTTTTGAAAATTTTAATCAGGGTAGACTATGTTATCGATATAGAAGCCAAAAATAATCTTGTTACAATTTTTGTCTGTCTGTCTGTCTGTCCCTATGAACACGCATCACTCTGAAAGTACTGAACCAATCTTAACGAAACTTGATATAGTGATAGCTAATATTACGAGATTACATCAAATATACTTTTTGTCCCATAAAACGCAAAGGGTTCTTCAGGATAAAGGATTAAAGTCTAGAATCTAAACCTATATTACTCTGTAATTACTGAACCAATTTTAACGAAACTTAACCCATTGATAACTGATATTACAAGGCTATATCCAGGATACTTTTTGTCCCATAAAACGCAAGGGGTTCTCCAGGATAACGGATGAAACTTAAAAATTTGTAGTTCATGTAATTCTTGATGGAATTTGGTAACTTTTCTTTGTGTTATATAAAGCAGTAAGATTAGATAAAAGTTTAAGTTACATTTCATCATGCTATGCATCTTCAAAAAAAAAAACAAAATAGGTGACCGGTGAGATTCGAACCAACGTCCCCATCGATCGATCGTCGATACAAATAAGTCGCCACTACTGACGATTGCGCCAAGACGAACATAATAAGACATATTGAAATTATCTATCAACTGAATTAGTCAGAAGTATAAAATCTAACGGCTAAATTCTATTATCGTATGTGGTTGTTTTTTATTATGAAACATAACGATAGATAGTGGAATAATAAACTTTAAATATCGTTTATTTTTTACAGAGCAACGCATTAGTTTTATTCCAGTTCCGTAAAATTCAATTTCAAAGTAGTGTCTTATAACTATAATAAAACTGTAACTAGGTCAAAACTTTAAAACATTACATATTTTTTGATAATTATAATCGAGGTGAACTATGTTATCGATATAGAAGTCAAAAATAGTCTATTTACCATTTTTGTCTGACTGTCTGTCTGTCTCTGTGAACACGTACCTCTCTGAAAGTACTGAACCAATTTCGACGAAATTGACACAGTGGTAACTAATACTACAAGATTACATTTAGGATACTTTCTGTCCCATAAAACACAAGAGGTTCTCTAGGGTAACGGATGAAAGACTAAAATTTGTATTCAATGAAATTCTTGACGGATTTTGGTGAATTTTCTTTGTGTTATATATAGATACATTTAGACAAATTAGCTAAACGTTTAAGTTATACTTCATATTTTTATCGTTTTGTATTCAGGAAATCCCTGGTACCACCGATCCAATTTTGAATTGTTTTTCAATGTTAGAAAGGTATATTATCCCTAAGTGTTATAGATAATGTTTATTTAGGAAAATTATTTTCAATAGTTAATCACAAGGAATGCAATTTAAACTGACAAATATTAATTTGTCGCCTATACTGGGAAGACATTTATCGGCAATATATGTAGGTTTGTATTTATCTTAATTGAACCCGGTAGGCGATGCTGCGAATGGGTTTAGGTTGGGTTACCAACTATATTTGAGCGAGTCCCTGTATAGTTCGGATTTACAATTGAAAACGGTAGATGTCGCTGCGATCGCGTTTCAGTTTTATTAAGATTTTTCGCTGAAAACAATACAATTAAAACAGGTAATAATCGATTTTATGCAGACGAAGTTGCACAGGTCAGCTAGTATACAATAAGAATGTAAATGTAATGTGTCTACATTTTTTTCGATTTTCGTGAAAAAAATTGTTGCAGGTGTCTAGTAACAAGTAATAGAATACATTTCAATCATTTTTAGAAATGTATGCCTGTCTGTTTTTATGAACACGCATCACCGCTTAAGTACTGGGTTAACAATAAACCATTAGCAAGAAAATCGTAAAGTATATCTTCGGGAGTAATTTAATGTATATGTCATTAAAATCACCTTGGATCAACTTGACAAAAATTACGTTTGATTTTGCACAACTAACAAATCTTAAAATAACAAATACCTATAGGACACATCAAGTTGTTGCAATCAAAGAAATGGTTCAGTAATCATTGTACTTCGTCGCTTCTCCCCTATATGTTGTTTCTTTTGTTGTTCGTTACATTCGTTTTAGCACTTTATTTTATCAACGCGGTCCTTCTACAGAAAATAAAACAGAAATTGTCTTTGTTACAGAAATATATAAAATGTGAGCACGAAAAGATGATTTTGTTCGGTTTTTACACCTGACTAATGAATATGGAGGCGGCCTTGCCTTATTTTCATCGCTTCTCTTCATCAAGATTGTATCAGCAATATGCATCACCTCCTGTACGGATTACAAGTAATTACCTTCACGAATTCATGCCGCAGCAACAACCATCTCTCCTGCAACAGTACATGGCATATTACAATGAACCCGCTGGTCCCCTTGATTTGTCAGTAAAATCGAATATACCAATTACTCCTCCATGTACGCCACCACTCTTACATAAAAGAAAATATCCAGATGATAGCGTTAATGAAAAACCTACAAAAATATTTAGAACCTTTGAAGACATCGATTCAAAAGAAGAACCAGAGAAACAAAATATATTACATGAACATTCTGATGACACAGAGTCTCCTGAATCAAAGAAACTAAAATTTTCTAAACAGTTCTTTGAAGAACTAAAATCGTACTTGCCACACGAAGCGAAGACGCCATCCAAAAGCGAGAGAAGCTCACCTGATGTAATAGAAATAAAGAACATTGAAGAACGTCCTAAGAAATCTCCGAAACCGGCTATAGTCTCGACAAAAAAAAGTAAAGCTGTAAGAAAATTGGTATTTGATGAAGACAAGACATCACCTGTCTCGGGAACGATTATACGTGATTTAGCTGAAGATGAAACTTTAGTTGTGCGAAAGGTAAAATTATTTGTATTCGGAAACATTAAAACAAAATATAAATTTTCTTCCGTTCTTAGCTTATCAATACATATAATAAGAATGTATTTAGAATCTAATGTGGTTGTACTTTTTCGATTTTCGTAAAAAAATGGTGTATAAAGAATGAGTAATGGAATACATTTCAATCATTTTTAGAAATGTCTGCAGGCTGTCTCTATTTATATGAACACGCATCACTGCTAAACTACTCGGTTCACAATAAAATCTCATAATGAAAATCATAAAGCATATCTTCGAGAATAACTTGGTTTTTATTTTATTAAAATCGGTTCACTTTACCAAAAGTTATTGCAATTTTATTGACGACGCGACGTAATTACGAGAAAGGTAGAGAAGTAAATGAACTTCATACATTCAGATGACTTTGTTAATCACTATTTTTACATAAGTTTCAACGCGGACAAAGTCGCGGCCATAGCTAGTGAGGTATAAATGTCGGAAATAAATAGCAACGTTGCACCGGAACCGTGCAATTATTTGTATTGGAGGTTCTTACCATACCATTACAGAGGCTTATGGGGTGACTTTCCTTATCGCTTCAACAATTAAATAAGTATGAAATCGGGCATTTGCGCTCTTTTAACTTTAATAACAGTTTTAAGGGTGAGTTGCCACGCTTACCGCGAGGGTGTATTACAGGGTCATTAAATATGAAATAAATCGCCATTCCTATATTTATGCAGCAACACACTTTCTTCAAATTGAGATAGGCAGACGAAACGTTTAATTTTGTTGCAATAAAACTTATGTAAATTATATAGGGTTGTGAATGATCAATAATTATAATAGTAACATAATTCTTTTTGTGAAATTGATGTTAAGATTTATGAATTTATTTTATCTTAGGGTGATATAGATCCAGCATTCAATGTAGTGGAAGTTACAGAGGAAGCTAAAGCTTTGATTGCTAATATCGAGAATCGTCTCGGTCGATACATATGCAGACTTTGTCGGAGATTATACGGGGATGCATTTGCTTTGGCGCAGCATCGGTGTTCCAGGATTGTGCACATCGAGTACCGTTGTCCAGAATGTGATAAGGTAATTTAATTATATATGATAAAATATAATTAGTTTGAATTTTGTTAAATTAATTTAAGGACAATGGTATGGAATAGTGTAAGAAAGATTTTAGATCTGTAAATGTTCCGTTAACTTTTGCTCGCGGTATTAGTTTTCAATTTGCTGTATGTACATATAGCTAATGTTCATGGTCACTTATATGTTATGGTATGTAAATTGCAACATGTTCATAATATTTGTAACTGTCTCCTACAACACAGTATACACTAACGTAGGAGGCAGGGTACCCTTTATTATATAGAGATGTAACAAAATGCCTAATAACGATTATTATTATTATCATTATGAATATTGATTAGATTTATCTCCCGAAAACAGTACCTACATTCATTCTTTAAGAAAGGTTCTCTATGCGTTTTTAATGTTCTTATCCTTGCGTTATGATCGGTTGAATTGTTAACGTGTGAAAGCGAAACAAACAGACACACATTCGCATTAATAATATTAGTTAGAATATTAATCTATCTAATAATATCTTGTAATAAGTACAAACATTGGTAATGCTTCTACTATGAGATTTTACATAATTGGTAATTGAACTATTATTTTCGCACCAATTCCTCTGTTTGAACCGGCGTTGCCAGATTTTTTTTGCTATGGACTTTGGAACTTTTTGAGTGAGATAAGTGGGATTCTTACGTCGAAAGCGGGATATAGTAAAAAATAAATCAATATTTTCACAAGTTTTATCTTTTTATTTGAGTTCAAATTACGTTTACGTGACAATAGATAGTAAAAACAAGCATTGAAATTTTTTTTTAAATAAAAATATGATATTTTATATCAAATCAACCCTATCGTTAAATAGTTGAGTCTTATTTGTATTCTGATTTTTTTTTTAAATCAGAAATCAAAATGCACGCAAGATTGAGCTATCCCCGATAGCGGGACGGGGTATGTCCCGCGCGGGACATATAATTTTGACTTAAAACTCGGGACATCTCGCCAAAATCGGGACATCTGGCAATACTGGTTTGAACTGAATGAGAGAGATTAGGTAAAATTCATTGTTATTACATAATTTAAGCTAACTAAAAACAAATAAAGGCCACAATTACTTTTGAAGTGATCTTATAGAAAGGCTTTGAAATTCTAATACATAGCCTTTTTGTGAAACATAGTGGAGGTAAACACTGTGCCGAGTAGAGTGTTGAAACACCAGCTCTCGTGTGATCATCGTTGTTGGCATAAGCAACATCGGGCGCAGTCAATACTTGAAGGGTAACCGTCCGCGAACTCTGCGTGACGTTGGCTTGTTGTTGTATTTTTAATTAAAATGTTTTCCTGTAATACGTAAGTTTCACTTCAATCATGTGTCTTTAAAACACAACTTGTTTTTTGTATCAGTAATATTTTCAATGTTAAATTGTTGTAAGAATGTTTAAATAATTGATAAAATCTAATTTAATACAATATAATAATACAAAAAAATGCGCGTGTATTTTATAAGACGAGATTAAATGTGCGATACCATTTCTATTATAAAAAAATTCAATTTTTGAATGTTAAAGAGTCATTTAAAAGTAATGTATGTTATTTACGATCTTGTAAATTCCTATGGTTTTTATAAATAGTTCTAATCAAACAAAAAGATGAATTTGCTAACGTAGATAAAAGCATTATTCTATTATATATTGTATAGTTTTTAAAATCAACATGATTCAATTGTTTCTTTTCTTAGGTGTTCAATTGTCCTGCTAACCTTGCCTCTCACCGTCGTTGGCATAAGCCTCGTGTGCCTGGTACAGCTAAACGTCGAGAGCCTCCCACCACGGAAGCAGGTCGTTTCCCTTGCCAACGCTGTGGTAAACTATTCCGGAGGCAGGCTTACCTTAGAAAACATCTTTTGGCTCATGAACAGCCCGACAATGAGTCGGATAAGGAGCCCTCTGCATTTCGTCAAGTTCACACCGAATACAGCGCTTATCACCAGGTTAGTTTGAGAGTGTTCGAACACGTATCCGTTTGTGAATTTATGCATTGGTGAGGCAAATATATAGACGTCCATGTGTGTGTTTCCTAACACAAACATATATAATTAGTGAATAGTAATGCTAACTTCGGTAGTTTACTTTTATACACAATGATGCATTCAAGGCGACTGCTCAAACCAAGGTTCTGCCAATTTGACGCCCTTGAGCTTGGATGAGTGCCTTAAGTGTTGGCCCAAAAAGCTTCATGTCAATTCAAAAAAAGTAAGCAAATTA
The DNA here is from genome assembly GCA_014332785.1 of Antheraea mylitta. Classification (NCBI taxonomy): domain Eukaryota; kingdom Metazoa; phylum Arthropoda; class Insecta; order Lepidoptera; family Saturniidae; genus Antheraea; species Antheraea mylitta. The sequence continues at coordinate 2,173,863 of JACEII010000006.1, forward strand.
GATAAGTCGCATTTTATCACCAAATATTCTCAACAGTATTTATTTCACTTGAGTTAATCTCTAGAAGTTTTCCGTAACTTAACTGTATGTAACCTAAATCGAATATTAATGTAAGTTTTAATTCTCCTAGGAATAATATAACTATAAGAAAATAAATGGAAAGTTGTTTCCTAAAGACAATGTTTTAGTTATAACAAGAAAGGGGTAATATTAAGGAAATACACATAAAGCAATGAAAATTTAGTTGTACCTTTTGGACCTGGCCATGTACTTACCTGTTTCGTCCAACAATCGTCACTTATTCTAGCAGCATGTCCTGCACATTACCACTTCAGTTTTAATGAATACGTAAGAGCATCAATCACCTTTGTTTGTTTACTTATTATGTTATGATGTGTTTTTTGAATTCTTAATCTCTTAATGTTAACAAACTCCTCTCCATACTCCTCTGACACGATCTTATTTCTTGTTTTACGCGATGTGTATATTTCCACGTTTGACATGCGTATGTAATGGATGGGTATATGCAAGAATTTGTCACCCTTTTTTAAAAATTTTATAAGCATAGAACTTACATTGGTTGTCAATTCATCGAAAGTAAAATAGAATGTGAATAAAATAATATAAGCACCATTTATTTGTCAGGAAACGATTCCGGATAACAACTTTAATTCGTTCTGGCACAAAATACCTGTTCCTCAACAAGAATTAAATTGGGAGGGAGTGCGGACACGATGTGCGTCGTCCTGCTCCTCTGAAGACTCTCGAAGCTTGGACGTGACGGGATCCGAGGATGAGGGTGGTGGAGGAGGCGAAAGTCAGGGGTGACGCCGTGTACTGCGGCCCGTGCCGCAGTTTCCAGTTTACGCACCGGTTTCTAACAACCTGTATCCATTTTCAACACCATATGGACAGGAAGGCAGGCACTTGTATTTTTCATAGAGAATTTCAAGTGATTTGTAGTGAGTAATTTTTTTGTAGTTAATCTATTATTAGAGATACCGTTGAGCTTTATATTATCGTCAAATTGTTACTTGATATATCTGGTTTTGTTATTAAATATAGAAAAGATTTACAATCAATAAAAAAAACGTTATTTCAATAGCTTTGTCATTATTCTTCAATGTTAAATATATAGGTGACTCTTTATACAGTAGCAATATTTCTGAAGGACACTCTGCACTCAATTCTCGCTCTAAATCAATTAAAAAATAGGTGCTTAATATTTGACCTAATTATATAGAAAAATACAAAAATTATACACAATCCTCTACGCGTCCATGTTAAAGCACAGAGTCAGGAATACAACAAAAGGGTTTATTGCCCGTTTTACTATTGATAGTTATTAACACTGGATCGCCCATTTTATCTTTTGGCACCGGTCACTGCAATTAGGTTTATTATTTTCTTTACACGTTTGTAGTTATATTTTTGAAAGTTGTAGAACAAACTTTGACATAGGTTTTCTTGGTTGTTTATTAGTGTTTTTATATTATTATTTTTTACGTTACATGTCACCATGAAATGTCATATCCTAGAATACGGCGAGTGTCTAAACAGTCATCTGATATAAGCAGTATAGGGTTTGGATACAGGTATTGTTAACTTAAAAAAAAAACATTTACTTTCAATCAGTTTAAATTTACAGGTTTTAACCATGAATGTATAAGATTTTCGTGTAGTAATAAATATGTAATGAAATAGCAATTTTAAATATAATTCATTTTGGTTAATAAGTATATACCTAAGTAAAAATAATAATAACATGGTTATATGAATTCTTAATTAAAATTAGTTATTGTTAACTTATAACAATTTAAAAAACATTATTATACGTAGATTGAATAGATAATTTAGATTATTTATAATGTATTTATATTGATGATTATTAATTATTTAGCAGTATTGTAAATATTAACATTCCTACAGCAACATTCCAAATTAAAATAGGTTTAAGTTAATTGTGAAGAGATGTTCAACATTTCATTTTCTAATATATCTTATTGTTAGCCTTGATTTTTAACACTTATTCGTAAAAGTACTATTAATATTTATCATCATTCCTTCTATCTGCTGAAAGAATTAAAAAGTACTATTAAAGTTCTGCAACTATATGTTTATCATTTTAAAACAATTAACATTTTATATTACATTTACAACATTTACATTTTAAAACAAATCTTGACAATTGAAGGTTTTCAAAATTATAAAATACAACCTCAATAATAGCGTTAAACGTAATTAAGTATAAATAATAATATATTAAATAACGTGTTAGTTAAAAACTAACCTATTATACGTATGATTCTTTGGTACAATTTACTTAAAATTATAATTCAAAAAGAGCATTATAATTAGCAAACCCTACATTTTAATCTAAAATCCCTCTGAGCCAATATCCAACGTTCCTTATCGGTTTTCTTCATTTTTCACAGTACTTGTAGTTCGGTGAAGCTGTTGAGAACTTGCTAGGTCAATAGCGTAGTCAGTTCGAGAAAAAAGAACTCACAGTACTATATTCTACAACACATTCAAGGCATCTATTAAACAATTACGTAGTTCGATAAACATAACCTAATTGTAGAGTTTTTGGCGGGATTTTAGTCTGTCATGTAGTGGATTTTATATTTTATTCATAGTCTCGTATTATTTGCCTCTATATTTTGTAAATTTGGGGGAGTTTTACGTAATATACAATAGTTAGTTTATTGTGCATAAGTAAAGTGAATGGAACATAATACCAAGGAGCATGAAATTCTGAGACGCCACAAAAACTCCCTGGAAGGTTCTAACAAGGGATGCACCACCTTGTTAGAATATTGACTCCCACGACGCTTATTACTGAAGTGATCACAAGACGCTTGTACTATTATTGACTACGCGACAATGGCAGTAATAATCTGTAAGATTGATTGCCAAAAAAAAGTAAAAATAAATAATTGTATTCTCCTTCTATTCTACCTTTAGCAACCAGTCTTTTAGTAGACTATTACTGCCATTGTATAGTGAGTAACGATATTACAAGTTTATTGATATAACTTGAATGAACTAACAAGATGGTGGTCGTCTCGTTAGAACTTTCCTAGAAGTTTTTGTGTCAAGTCAGAATCCATGCTCCGTGGTATTATTTCCGATCCACTTCACTTGTGCACAATAACCAAACTATATTACATAAATCACCACCAACTTTACACACACACAGCCAAATAACACAAGATTATGGATAAAATATAAAGACCACTACATGGCATTCCAAGATCCCGCCGAAAACACCCAAACTAATTGTAATAATAAAACAATAATGTCTATCATTTGTAATTTCTGTTCATACAGTATGCACACTACCAAGATTAAAAAGGTTAAAAGCATAGATAAAAAATGGTATAACTTAAAAAAAAACTTTATTTTTGGCAATCAATCTTTCAGATTATTACTGCCACTATCGCGTAGTCAATATATATATAACAAGCGTCGTGTGAGTCAATATTCTAACAATCTGGTAGATCCCTTGTTAGAACGTTTCAGGGAATTTTTGTGACATCTTAAAATTTCATGCTCCGTAGTATTATTTTCCATTCACTTCACTTATGCACAATTAACTAACTATATTACGTAACATACCATCAAATTTACAACATATACAGTCAAATAACACAAAACTATGAATAAAAAATAAAATCCACTACATGAAAGACTAAAATCCCGCCAAAAACCCCCAAGCATAAAGTTGTAATGTCGGATTGTATTTGAATTTGTCGTTCCGGTCATAAAAAGCGATAGGTCAATACAATCGATCCGATACAGTGTATATTTTTAGATGCATCGTCAGACCGTGAAACACTTTCTCATCATTATTTCAGAGTATATCGGAATTGAGTTAGGTATACAGTAAGTTCCTTTTAATTTTTTTTCTTTGTTTCTCTTTAGTAAGAACTTTGAAAATACAACAAAATTAGTTATTTAATTTAATGAATATTCGGAAATAGGTTTAAAAAATTCTAATCTAAAATAACTTTTAAGTTTATTATTAATATCTAATCTAGTCATTAAAAAATTATAGCTATTCTAGTCTTGAGTATGATCTCGTCATTTGAAAAAATTGGACATATTTGTCTTGATTTATTTACAAATAATCAGAAATTGCATTCATATTTATCATCGAAATCTAGTCTGTTTAATTATAAGCATAAAATTATCTATTTTTCTAATAATGTTCTACTTTTGTGGAAATTCCTTGTTATGGAAGATATTAGTCACGATTTCTAGTCAATAGTACTTAAAAGTATGAAGTTTTATTTAAAAAAAGAAATAAGGCTTATCATTTGGATTTGCATGAAAAAATTATTCGAGTTATTTTATTTAATATTTTTTCATTTTAGTGAATAAATGTGTTTTATGAAAATAGCTAGTAAATACAAATTAATGATCTCATTTCAACTTTCACTAGTCAGACCCTAGTCTTTTTTTAAATATTAGACTGCTATTTCGTGTTCAATTCCTATTTACTGTTTAACGTTAATTATTATGAAAAAAAAAAATTAAAAATACAACGGATATTACAACTTTTAAAATACTTACCTACTTCTAATGCAATACAAAACGTTTTGTTAGGTCAGCTGCATCTAATAGCCGTATGTCACAAGCTTAGTACTACAGTTTTGATGATTTTATCTAGTCCTAAATTGTTAGCGTTTACATAATTGTGTACATTGAATTTTCGGACTCTTTGTCTAAACATATTTGGTTCAATATGAGAAATAAAGAAAAATATACAAATAAAATATAATTCAAATTGAAAAAAAAAAATGTACTATTTTAACATTCTTAATATATTTTTTTCATTTCTCTATGTTATTAGTGTTGTTTAATTTCCCAAGGTGAAATGTAGTAAAATCTAATAAAATACGTTTGAACAAGATATAAAAACTGTGTTGCACTTTTTCACATTTTTTACGATCGTTCTGAATGACAATTATAATATTCTTTATTTAAGACATCAACCATCTACTTTTTCATAATAACTAACAAATGAGGTTGATGCCTCTACACATACTTATTTTACATATTTTAACAGTGTAAATCAAAAAAATGTTTCACGGTGCTTATTTTAATGATAATTTTTTTAATAAATTGTAATGCTCTTTTTGAATTTTCTAAATAATTACTAACATTAAAAATTGTATTAATGATGTCTCTAGATTTTTGGTTTAGATAATTTTATTTATCTTTGCTGTACCTATTAAGCATTTACTTAATAAAAAGATTAAAATTAGATTAATATATTTATATTTAAATGATATATAGAAAGCTCTATATATATTGAGTGAAATCTAGTCAGTGTGTTCTTTGTAACGCGTTCCAAAGATATGTACATAAGAAAACGCTGTTTTTTTTCTAATATAAGCATATGTAATTTATTATTTTCATATAGGATATATTTTAACAGTAAATATCATCAATATCAATCAATCATCACGAAAATATTTACCAATTCTCATAAAATTATTTGTTTATTTAAATATTTCATTTAAGTGACTTACCCATAAAGCATATTCTGCTATGAAATTGAATGATTGTTTAAGGAGAATAAAGCACTATAGATTGTTTTTCATATATGTATAAAGCGGGGTCCATATCTAACAAAATTTATCGTTATAAACTTCTTTAGAGTTTAACGTAATTCCCATTTATCCAGACGTTATGGACACTGCTTAAAGAAATTACTGCAAAGATATTTCAATTTGTTGATTACGACTTCCATACTGTTAGTTGTACTAATATGCTATTATAATAATTTTATTTGATCATTTATTTTGTATAAAATTTGTGTGTTGTGTGATAAGTATTATTTTTTTAATTTCTTAAAATACAATTCCAGATCTAGAGAATATTTATATGTTTATTGCGTGACATATAATTATAATAATAACACTTTAAAAACTTCTTATAATTTACTAGCTTCACTGTCTGGCTTTGTACGACATTACTGTTGCAGAAGATTAGTTCAAATCTTTCCTTTAGAATACGACTATGTAATGACAGAAAATAACAGATAAACAATTGAATATCAATCTGTTAATTCTGTGAATATTTTTGAAGACGTTCAGTCTTCTGCCTACGTCACTTTTATATGAGATTTTATACTAATCTGTTACCTTTTCCGTACAATTGTTATTTTTTTCTGTCATACAAATATTTTTTCCGATGAGTACACAGACAAACAAAAAATATTACCCAATAGGTGAAGCTGTGCTGAAGTGATGCTCTCACATACATACGACAATTTTATTTTTGTTCATATTAATTATAAAACATTTGTAACATTTCATTAATATTGGTAACGAATATTAAATATAGTAAGTATATTGTATAGCGCGCCTTTTATATCTTTGTAGATCTTAGAATATATTCTGGCAATACGTATATATATAAGAATTACAATAAACATATTTGAATCTGAAGTTATTGATATCGTAATTGAAATTATATGTAAGTATAATAATTAAGAATACACATGACTGTTTTAAAATACACCACTTTGCACTTAGATTTAATCTGCACTATTCAGAAGTATTGATATTTATTTTAGGTTCACATTATAGATTGTAGAAATAGATAATATTACACTACTTATATGTGAATAAATTATTTATTATAATTAGATAAATTATGTAAATTAGAAATGTGTTACTTAAAATTAAAATGTAAATAAATAAGAGATTGTTTTATTTTACACCACATATTCAAAACGGGTAATGTTTACTATCAATGTGTCATATAAATTGAGTAGAATGTAGATAATAATACAAATACAGGGTCATGTCCGTCGCTCCGGGCAGTTAAACTACACAGGCACAGTATAAATATGAGACAGTACGGAAACTACGAACAAACGCTCGAAAACGGCACACTCACACAAACACGTGCATCGACGAGAGGTTTTGAAATTCTATGGACAGCACCGCGAGGTTCGCTTAGGGGTCGTGTCGATGCGCATGTTTGTGAAAGTGTGCCGGTGCGAGCGTTTATAGGGTATTTCCATACTTGGTGTTATGTGTACTGTGGCACAGGCCTATGTGGTGGAGGTGCATTGTACCGATGCAACTCCCACAGTTCGTCAGGGTAGATCTTACACCCACTCCACCTTGACGGGTCTACCATTTTGACCCCTGAGACCGCAGTTAGGGTGCCTTAGGAGAGGACAACACCTGTCGGAGGAACACACGTTCCACGGTACATTTGGTAATCCCTGCTTGCCCGGGAGGTCGAACCCAGAAGTGGTCCTCTTCGCCAAAGAAGAGCAGCGGGAGGTGTGAGGCGTAATGCCCGTCTCTCCCAAAACCGTCACCAAACCTGAGGGGATGGGGCGGGGCCCCCCATCTCCTCGTTGCACGGGTGAGGCTGACGAGGGGAGGCTGCTGGTCGTGTACCCAGTAGCCTCTCTATAGTAGGGCGAAGCCTGGTGTTCATTCGCCAGGCTGCCGCAGGGGCAGTTTATCAGGTCAGTGAGCATGCTCGATCCCTGGCTGCCCCTACCATGCGGCGGACGGTACACCGTGGGGTTTTAGTCCGTGCGAATCGGACATAACCTACCCTCTCCCCCGGGAGGGTAGCGTATACGTTAGGGATTTCCCCAAGTTAATAAAAAAAAAAAAAAATGGTAATCCCTGCTCCCCCGGCCAAAAGGTGTAAGAAGGTACCATGGGGTTTTATTCAATGCGACTCGTTCATATTCATAGTCTGCTGCCCGGCGGAGTTAGGGATTTCCTCATGAAAAAAAAGGTAATAATACTGATTGTAAATTGTAAGTGATGGGGATCATTGTGTTTTTTTTATTCTGATGCAATATGTGTTCTTTCATTAAACCATATATCATTGATAGTTACTTAACCACCGATCTGTCGGCAAATCGGCTTATAAAGTCACCACTGTGAAGAAAAGAGCTTTATTTGTGATTCAGTGAAACTGTAATCACCCATAAAGCCAATATCATAGGGACTGGTAGAATAAAAAAGAATGATACCTCAACCGTTTACTTCCCCTCTCCTGTACATACGAACCACACCGCTGCCCCAGTTCACAAATCGCTGAACTCGTAGTGCTTGTATAAGATGTATGACTCGGTAATATAATCACAATGCAGACTGAAACGTATTCATTTATAACATGCTTATAAAAATCACAGTTTTTTAAGACTTTCGTCACTTAAAACTAAAATACCCGGACGACTGAGTCTAGCTCGGTTCTTTAAAAAACATTTTTAAATTAAAATAAACTGTTAGGTTTGCCTCACAAAATTAGCGTTTTAAATTAAAAAAAAATAATAATAAGAAAGATATCTCTTTAGCTGTCACTTGGATTCGAACTGGGGTTAGACGGATTTTCGAAAAAGTCGATTTCCATCTGAGCTAGTTTTGTTTTGACAGCGATAGCGAAATTTACCTTTATAGTCCAAGTATATTATTTAATTGCCTGAAAACTCAGATAAAAAAAATTTCTATGAATGAAATCCTGTAAGTGGTAGAGCCCCGCTGAAGCTATTTTTGGTTTCAGCATGAATGGGTCGGCTCCTCCGAGGTAGTACCACCCCTCTCACAGATAACCGACGTGAAATAACAGTGCTTGCATTGTTGTGTTTCGTTCGGTCAGTGAGAGAGCCGGAGGCCCACGTCCCTTCCTTTATCCTGCTTTCCCTTTCCTTCCCCTCCCCATTCTCCCATATACAGGCTGGCAACGCACTTGCGACGTCCTTGATGTCGCTAGTGTCTATGGACGGTGGTGATCACTTAACATCACGTGACCCACCAATTCGTTTGCCTCCTTTGATATTATAAAAAAAAAAGAACCACCTACATACTAAGTTTTACAGATATCGGTGACGCCGTTAAAAATATACAAGAATAGCTCGTTTAAAGGTATTAGATAGATATATAGGTAGATAACAGAGTTGATTTTTTTTATGACTAAGTTTCTGAGAAGTGAAACTAAAAACATTGATTGAAATTTATTAAGTAATTCTTGGGTGATGCTCGCACAACCCCCAGTCCGTTAGTGGTATCCGCCGCACAATACGAACCCGTACCGAACGCTGCTCATTATTATAGACGTCCGCGACATATTTTAATCGACCCTCCTGATGAAATAACGGCAGTGAACGATCAGTACCAGCCTGTCTCTCCAAACAGAGCGTGTTCACGCCCAGGCCCGCGTAACCACAGATCACGCCCCGTGGTCTGGGGATAAATTTTGCTCCCGCACATCAGATTAGGCACCCATCGGCAGCGGCTCAAGTCTAGGTTCGAACCCTCGGCAGGGAGCCCTTGAGTGCGTTACTTGCGCGATACAGTGACACAAAAATTTACATCACTGCTACAACACTACACGATCACCCCCACACACGTGCACAACTACACGCTTACACATGGAAGTAGAAGGGTTTTATTTTTTCCCTTATCGAACTAAAAAACTCTAATTTTCCGATAAAAAATATATGGAGGGATTGTTGAGGCGTGTATGCTTGGTACACATATGTGTCTCAACAACTCAAACATATATGAATAGTTAGCTAGGTTAGCTAAGATAGGTCGCGAGTTTGCATGTAACAGGCAACAGCCAAGCCGAGGTGTGCCGTGCACCCTTGAGCTAGTTGCCCAAATAAAATCGGCTGAATACCTTAAGCGCTCGCCTTAGTAGTTCGGTGAAGCTGTTAAGACCTTGCTAGATCAATAGCGTAGTCAGTTCGAAAAAAAAAAAGCTCACACAACGACAGATTTCTATAATTTTGTTAATGTAGATTGTATTAAATACAATACATATAGGATAATATAATGGAGCTAAGCGAAAATTAAAATTTTAGTCTTTACGTTTTTAACGCCATCTCTATATACAGTTTAAAACTTAAACAACCCTGAACATGTTTCATTGCTGGAAAGCAAGATAATACAAAAATTGTGGGGTGTGGGGTGTAGCATTTAATGTTCGTTTCTGTTGCATGAGATGGCGTTGTATATTTTAATCATTTCATATTAAGGTTAAAATAAAATAAACGTTTTGTTTTCTAGCTACTGGCGTTTCATATATTATTCATTTTGTATAGTTTTATTTAAATCTAATACTAATATTATAAATGTGAAATATTATATGTGTTAGAAAAAATAAACAAGCTCACGAATAAACCACTAACCCAATTTTAATGAATTTCAGTGCAGAGATACAGAATAAACTTTAAGAAGCGAAATGGCGGGATTAATAATTTCTTAAATTAGGGATATAAACGTTCATCACTTGTATATTTTTGGTGTAGAATGAAGTGTGCTTCTGCTCTTTTTGACGAATCCATGTAAAAATAGGGATTGATAT
>JACEII010000006.1:2184621-2394021 GCA_014332785.1 Antheraea mylitta
TACCCAGAATACAAGCAACAGCAAGCATTTCTTTCTACCTGATAGCAAGTCTTACCACTATGACTATTACCACATTTATTACACTGTGGAAGAGATCTACATTGAACTTTGGTGTGACCAAAACGACAACAATTGTAACACTGTATTGTGGGGTAGATATATAAATCTACTGGTAGGGAGTTATAACATACAAATATTCGTTTTGGAAATATCTGACCATCAAAAGTGAGAACAACTGTCTACGAAGGTTTATAAGTCAACTAGCTGACCCGCGCACCTTCGTCTGCGCCAAGTTCGTTATTACCGGTTCCAATGTTATTTTCAGAAGCGAAAGACCTTAAAAAACCTAGATTCCGACTATGGCGATACCTACCGGGTCCAATTGTGAATCCAAACTATCTTATATAGCTATTGACAAAAAATGTATTCCCGGTATCCCCTGGGTTGCTCCTCTGGCCCTCACCTACACAATAATTTTACCACTTATAGTTTTTATTTTCCATTATCTTTTAACCAACTGCATCAGTTAAAATGCTGTGTAAAGTAAGATTTACCTCCATAAAATTTTCAGTTTGATATAACTATTTGTTTCAATCAAAATTTGTAAGGTATACATGGAATCTGTAAACTTCAACTACACCTTTCTAATAAGGGAGTTTTATAGATACAATCTATATAATTTAGTTTTCCCCGATTAGGCCACTGAAATACACTAAGACAAACACAACACTTACAGCTATTATGTCTTAAATAAACATACATTTACATAATAATTACTGTTACTTATTGATATGTTAAAGTTTAATTTTGGTAAAACATAAACAATTGGGCAGAATATCGCCAAAAGAAGAAAATATGCGTTAGTTAAAATTAGACAAACGTACTATACTATTTGGTAAAATATCATACAATACACTAAATTAAGGCCATTGAAAGAAATTTGCTCTAGAGTGCCTTCATCAAACTCAAATTCACATATTGAGTTGTCCCTGATTCAGAGATGGCCTGGAGAGCACACCTCTACTGATAAATCCTTAACCTACAGATAGTAGACTCAGCAAACTTGCAATACTCACGAATCTTATAAAGCCATATCATACTCGGTATGTTATTCAGAATTGCATTTGCATTGGTAACCACAGGTCACGCCGCCGTGGTCTGGGGGTTAATTTCGCTCCCGCACACCCGATTAGGCCTCCCACGGCAGCGGCTCAAGCCTAGGTTCGATCCCTCGGTAGGGAGCCCTTGAGTGCGTTGCTTGCGCGATACGGTGACACACAAATATACATCACTGCTACAACACTACACGATCACCCCCACACACGTGCACGCCTACACGCTTACACATGAAAGTGGAAGGGTTTACTTTTTTCCCTTATCGAACTGAAAAACTCTCAATCTTACGATAATATATATATGGAGGAGTTGTTGAGGCGTGTATGCTTGGTACACATATACGTTTCAACAACTCATACATATATGAATAGTTAGCTAAGATAGGTCGCGATTTTGCATGCAACAGGCAACATCCAAGCGAGGTGTGCCGTGCACCCTTGAGCTGGTTGCCAAAATAAAATCGACTGAGTGCCTTAAGCGCTCGCCTTAGTAGTCCGGTGAAGCTGTTAAGACCTTGCTGGGTCAATAGCGTGGACATTTCGAAAAAAAAAAGCATTTGCATTGCAGAATAAAGCATATGAGATGCCAGTAATTTGGTTATATACATTTCACTTATACTTTAATGTTGAAAGCAAATCAGTCTTATTTAGAGAAATCCTAAACATAGGTCTTATAGTGATCTAAATATCGTCTGTATAGCTTCTTTGGCAAGAAGATCAACAGCTTCAGTACCCTAGATCTCATTATGTTCTGGTATACATGCCACAACTACATAAATTCCTTAACAAAGTCATTGATTCAAATGAAATTTAATAATAAGGATAACTGAGAACTTTAAAAAAAGTCGGGCTATGCTGAATATTTTGTAAGCAATGTCGAGAATATGTCAATAGGATAGTTTGATCTTGATAGTAGATATTTGATAGCTTCTATTATAGTCACTACTACAGGTGTGTAGGTGGAAGATAAAGAAGAATATCTATTACCTCTTTATATAATTAGTGTAGATAAAAACGATATACATATATAATGTCTCACATTGAATTTAAATAAATATATTATTGCGAGCATACGGCTACATGAATGTTACTGCCGAATGTCGCAAAGTAAAAAAAGTTAGAAACTTAGCGTAAATCATTTTGACTTAATGTAGTTAATTCGGAAGCTGAGAGGTTTAATGCTTTTATATTTAATTGAGATATGCCAAAATAATATCGAAATGTGGTGTCAAAAGTTTCAATAACAAAAATAACTCTTTCATTCATTAAGGCAAACAATTTCATACACTCAAACTAATCAATTGTACTAAATTACAACAGGAAATAAAATATATGAAAGGTTCCATATTAATAAGTATTTTAGTACCTATCAACCTGCCTAAATACAACAAATAAAAAACAAAATGCACCATTGTGGAAGATTTTTAGAAACTGTCTGAAAATATTAATGTAAGTAACGTATTTCAGTTAATAAGCATTAAAACTGAATCCATATAAATAACTTTCGAATTATCCTCTTGTACGTCACAATCATTTTAGAAGACATAATGAGTATCCTGGGCTTCAGTTCTGTTACATCCCAAAGGGTTTTCGATTAAAACTTCTTTTACGACTTGACTTTTTCCGACATTTCCATAATTTATATAAAACCTTGACATATTATATACCAAAACGCTCCTTGCAAATGACTTTATTCACTGATGACCGCATGAAGATCCATTCAGTAGTTTTTGAGTTTATCGCGAACAGACAAACGGATTATTATGAGTTTTTCACGAATAGATAAAGTGATTCATGATGAACGTTTTTGTATATTTTTTTTTTTTTCTCGAACTGACTACGCTATTGACCTAGCAAGGTCTTAACAGCTTCACCGGACTACTTTTTTGTATATAATTTGTGATTGGTTTTTTATAATCAGAGCGGGACAACATGTGCCAATCTCGCTAGTAAATAATAAATTGATAATTTTTTTTTCGTTAAACACATTAAGAGTTGAATAAGCATAAGAAAATGCCTGCCAAATAGATCAAACAACAGTTTCACTCAATTCAGGCGGGTGAAGCAGCGGGTAACAACTAATTTCTTGTAATTTAAAATCAGCCGTACAAATTTTGCAAATGCAAAATAAACCTAGTTGGTTTTAGTAAATTTGTAGTCCGGTGAAGCTGTTAAGATCTTGCTGGGTCAATAACGTATTGAAATCGAGAAAAAAAATTAGTAAATGATTCATGTATGTATGGAAGAAATTTGATTAAAACAAACCTAGCGCCATCTATTATGAAGTAACATCAATAATTTCGTTGTGTTTGAAGTACGAATGACCGTTGAATCATTTGAATATTGTTAATTAAAAAAGTACTAAAATCTACTACTGGGAGGGTAAGGTCAGGAATATGTAAATTTGGGATCACATATATGTTTCATGGCAAATAAGAAAAAAAATCACATAATAAGAAATCTGGATAGTGTCACCGTAATTCACCGAGAGGCATAAAATCTACATTACGACCTATTCTCATACCTACCAAACATACCTTAAAAATTTCAAAAAATCGGTCTAGACATTTTAGAGGAATTTGAACACTAACACGAAAGTTATGTATACGTCTAAAAGCTTTAGAATTTTATGTCACCCTTTTCTAGAACATATAATTAGTATAGTGGGCTATCCTTAAAAAATAGATATATGCCCTCACAGACTTTTTGTAGATCTACATTGTCTCTGTTGCAATTTGCAATACATTTCACTTTCTAAACAAACAAAAGTAAACCTTACTACATTTAACCAACATACATTGTTATATGTCATAAGGATTATGCAGCGTTTTCTATGAAAATTCCCAGGCGGTTTGACTTTTTCCGACTTGTCCCACAATTATCGTTATATTTCAACCAATCTATATAAAACCATGATAAATTTATATATTAAAACGTTCCTCATGAATTGCTTTATCCACTGGTGAAAAGCGTAGGAAGATCCGTTCAGTAATTTTTGAGTTTATCGCGAACAGACAGACAGACAGACGCGGTGAGGGACTTTGTTTTATACTATGTAATGATATATATATATTCTTTGGACTTACATGAAATAAAGTACATTTTATTTGTTTTTGAATATTATATTCATTAGCTTTTGCTCGTGGTTTCGCTTGTGTTAATGTAGATTTGATCTATCCCTCGGGGAAAAAAACATTTTTTTCTCGATAAAAAATACCCTATGTCCTGTTCTGCAACACTAAAAATATGTATGTAAAATTTCGTGATAATCGGTTAAGGTGTGATAACGTAACATACACAAGCGCCTTTATAATATTAGTAAAGATAATTTGTTTAATGTTCCTTTGTTATTCCCACTCCACTGCAGTGCACTGTCTTTACCTGAAAAAAAATTAAAAAAAAATCTTTACGATGTATTTTCGCGTAATAACATCTTCCTCAATCAAATATCTACTTATTTGGTATGCATATATTTACTTATATGTGTATATTAGCTGATACCCGCGACTTCGTCTGTTATTTATTATCTATATTAATATTATAAAAAGGTACATTTCGTGAGATTGTGACGTTGTAGGAAGTAATATCTAGATCAACTAAATCAATTTTGCCATGTTATTTGTGAGCTTCATAGGCTATATATTAATCAGCAAAGTGTAAATACTTTTTGTGGTAGTCGGATTTGCAAAATAAGTCGGAGAAAAAACGGTCGAACGAAAACGTTTCTTACGAACGCTGCCTTAACAATGAGAGATATATGATTGAGTTCTAGAGTAAAAATTGTAGAGTTTGAGAATGCCTGTTACCGACCAACGTTGTGGGCACTGGTCAGCTAGTCTTACATGTAACCAAAAAAGGCGCAAACACGATAATTTTTGTTTTTTTTTCGATCTGACTACGTTATTGACCCAGCAAGGTTTTAACAGCTCACCGGACTACTAAGGCGAGCGCATAAGGCACTCAGCCAATTTTATTTGACAACTAGCTCAAGGGTGCACGGCACACCTCGGCTTGGACTGTTGCCTGATACGTGCAATTCACGACCTATCTGAGATAACCTAATCTAACTATTTATACATATATGCGTTGTTGAAACATATATGTGTACGAAGCATACATATCTTAACAACTCATATATATTTCGTATCGAATAATTTTCTGAACTATTTTAGTTCGATAAGGAAAAAATTTATAAAACCCTTCCACTTTCATGTGTAAGCGTGTATGCGTGCACGTATGTGGAGGTGATATGTGTAATGTTGTCGCATTGATGTAAGAAGTATCACTGTATCGCGCGAGCAGCATGCTCAAGGGCTCCACGCCGAGAGAACGAACCTAGGCTTGAGCCGCTGCCGAGGGGGACCTAATCTGGTATGCAACACAATAATGTTACCTGCTATATATACTAAATCAAACGCAGGAGATTTTCGAAAGGAAAAAGAGGGAAACCGTTACATTAACATAACCCTAGTAATATTGTGCTCTTTTAACATAGGTAAATAAATTACAAAATGGACTTAGACAAAAACTTATACATCTATACTAATATATAAAGCCGAAGAGTTTGTTTGTTTGTTTGGTTGAACGCGATAATCTCAAGAACTACAGATCTGATTTGTAAGTTCTTTTAGTGTTAGATAGTTCATTTATCGAGGATGGCTATAGGCTACACATCATAACGTTAAAACCAATAGGAGCTGAGCACTAATGAAGAATGTCTCAAAATCGGGCTATTTGGAAGCTTTCGCTGCGTGTTAATGTCAGTACTATATGCGTTGCCATGGTAACGCGATAACATTCTCTCGCAAATATTTTCATGGTTTATTTTGTGTTCCTATTCAAACAGTTTATTCTACGTTATTTTTGTTTCCAATTTTTAATTATACGTGGTACGTTTATATCACAAACATTTCTAAAGTTTATTTTGTGTCGCTATTCAAAAAGTTTAGTAGTAATAATATTCATCCAATAAGATAGTCAAAGGAATTAATCCATACTACCAATTCTGAAGTTGTCAAAATAGGTAGTTTTCTTCTATATCCAAGATAATGTAAAGGTATAAGCGCCAAATCCTCTATATAATTTTTCCTTAATTTTTAAGACCACAGAATTCTAGCTTCGTGGTATTATGTTTCTTTCATTTCACTTATGCACAATAAACGAACCATATTACATAAAACGCTACCAAATTAAAACAATATACAGATAAGTAAGACAAGATTATGAATAAAATATAAAATCCACTACATGACAGACTAAAACCCCGCCAAAAACTCCTCAAAAACTTTATTTTACGTTATTATTCTACGTTAAATTATAGCAAGGTATGATAATAACTTAATTATATCGACACTATGGACATATTATATCTATATAATAAAAGATTTAACACATATTGTTCGATAATGTTTAGCTTAAGCTTTTCATTACTTTCTTATATAGTGTAAGTGATCACTGAGGGTGATATATAGCAGTTTAAAGTTCCAGTTATGTGGCTGATGATAAATCTTATCCCATTCGATTCACTATTCGTATTCACATATATAATGTATACGTTACCTGTTACAGTAGATGATGTGCGTGTGATACTTACAAATATTTTTGAAGGGGTATTATTGTAATTTACACTAGATGTGTGATCACAATTTTAAATTTATTTAATATATTTAAAAAAAGGCGTGCGTAGCCGCGGACAACAGCTAGTTATTTATAAACAGATAGATAATTGTGTAATTATGCAACACTATTACCTTATAATTGTTGAACATATCTTACACGAATCGCAGTTGTATTCTAACACAATAGCAATGAAGTGCATTTTTATAATTGTATTGCTTAGTTCATTTACGAAAACAAAATGTCTTATAACAAACAGAACAAAATATTACGAAGACACAACTCGTGATTATGAAGAAACTGAAACTGAAGCAGCTTTGACAAAAAATGAAATCAACAATACACAAAGTGAAATAAGTGAAGATACATTTAATTTGAACAAATCTGTCGATAATAAATCAAATCGAGTTTATTTAGATGACGTATTATATGCATTGAAAAGTATTAATTGGAGTGAGGAAGAAAAACCTTGTATGAATACAATTTACTTATTATTACAAAGCTTGCAAAATATCACCTTATGGGCTGTTTGGGGTAAGTTTGTTACTGAGGTGTTTACAGATTTCAAAGCTATTTAAACTATAAATCGAATTGCTTTTAAAATAATTATATCTGAATTTAATTAGAATATCCCACTGTAACTATTAGTAGGCTTCATTAAATCCGCAGCTGTGTTGGTTAAGCTTTGATTTAGTCATTTATTTAATAAAATTACGAAAGAAAAAGAGTTAACACAATATTATCTCAGTATATATTTTATGCTTTCAGTTAACCTGTTTCGAGGACTTATTTATCTATACTAATATTATAAAGAGGTAAAATTTGTGAATTTGTGACGTTGTAGGGGGTAATCTCAGGAACTACTGGTCCGATTTGAAAGATTTTTTTAATGTTTTATAGCTCATTTATCGAGAAAGGCTATAGGCCGTATATTATCACACTAAGACCGGGAGCGGAGCACCAATGAAGATTTTTTTTAAATCGGGGTTTTTACCACTTCGGAGCTTCCGCTGCGTGTTAATGTTAGCTCAAAGTTACTATTCCACGCGAACGAAATCGGAGGCAGTGGCTAGTTCACTATAACCTTTAAATTAAGTATCTAGAATATTCGGAAAATAGAACTAAAATCTAGAAAACAAATCCAAACCAAAGACCAAAAAAAATTGGACGAAATTCAGTAACTTCAGTGCCCAAAGACGCTAGTATTTTTAAAATGATAACCAGTTAATAAATGGTTTTTGGTAAATGATTTTCATTTGGTATTTTGTTTTCCCTTTCCTCTAGATTGGGATGCTCAGGCTTCAGAACCTCAGGGACTATTATATGGAAACCGATACCAGTTAGGTAACTTCGATCAGTGCATAAATGCTCCGTGGTCGAATACACATGAAGAATTAAAAATGAAGTACTGTTTAGCAGACATTATACTGAAAAGAACTGATGGAAGTGAAAGAAAACGTATCGTCGAACCCATTTCACCTTATGCATCTACATTAGATTTTATTGAGGTAATTATTTTATTCCTTTTTTTTATGAGACGATATAAATTAATACTTTATTTGCATGTCCCTTCTTCATGATTTTCTTTATTACTATCAAAAAGAAGTGATTCCTTATTACTATTATATAATTGCGTTTTATGTAAAGAATAGCTATGCACCAGTTTCAGCAACCTATTTTTGATATATGATGTGTCAAATAAAGACAAACAATTATCTATTAGGTATTTATTAGGCGGTAGAGCCATGCTGAAGCTATTACAGCTTTCAGCATGTATGGGTCGGCTCGTCCGGGCTAGTACTATCCTCTCATAGAAATCCGACGTGAAGTAACAGTACTTGCATTGTTACGTTTCGTTCGGTCAGTGAGAACGCAGCAGGCCCACCTCTCCTCACCTTCCCTCTCTCCTCTTCCGTTTCTCACCTCCCCTTTCCCAAAACAGACTGGCAACGCACTTGCGACTGCCCTGGTGTTGCAAGTGTCTATGGACGGTGGTAAACACATAACATCAGGTGACCCATTTGTTCGTTTGCCTCCTGTGATATAAAAAAAACAGGATAAAAAATATAATGACATGTTCATATAATGTAAAGGCATTCAAGTTTAAAAAAGTATGATTTTGATAAACACTACGCATGCAACGACGTGTTTTCTTACCGTGAAAAAGTGGGGCAAGCGGTGTGGTACGCATGCACAGGACAGGTAATAAACAGACAACACAAACGAAGTCGCAGGTGTCAGCTAGTTATTAATAAGATTATAAAGGAAATAAAAACATCTCGTCAAAAGGTTAACAGAAACAATGACTTATAAACCTCAGTCGCACGAATATTAAACGAGAAGTCACGAATGTTTACATAGTAATTGTGTTACAGTGATTGTTTGATAATTTATTCGCTTCATTATCTCACAGATAAAAATCTTTATTATACTAAGACATAAAACTGAAGTTACTGAACTCCAGTACGGTTTTGTATGTCGAAATTATTATGTGTTTTATTTATTAAGAACTAGCTGTACCCGCAGCTGCGCACGCATTTTTTTTTAATTGTATTAAAGAATTGTTAAATTATGAAACTATATGCAATTATAGAAATGTTCTGTAAAAACTATTGTAAGAACAACACACACGCTACTGACAGTAACATGTAACGTGTACATTAGATATATAGAAACTAACAGTGTAATTAATGAGGATTATCATAACCAACATATTTGGAACATTAACCAACCATATAACTACCTCAGTGTCATTACTCACTTACACTGAACAAGAACTAATGATAAAATGACTTAAAAATAGATAATGATATAATGTGCCAATATTGTCAATAAGTTTATGGTCTAATATCTTATTAGAAATACCTCTTCTATCTTCAAAATTACTAATAATTATTATTATATTAAATTGTAAACTATGAATGTAGTGACGTCTTTAATCTTGCATATATATACATCAAGATATAAAATTTTATATACTAAAGCGCAGTAAATACGCACATGTTTACAGTGAACAACATATTTTTGCTAAATCTTTTTTTTTTTGAAATATAAACGCTGTTGACCTGGAAAGGTCTTTACAGCTTCACCGAACTATCTAAATCTCATACGGACAAAGTCGTGGATAACAGCTAGTCTAAAATAAAATAACCTCAATTATTATTTATAAGGTTTGCTGTTTACCAATGAAAGTCCCGTGAACAACATCTGTTTTTGGACAAAGTTTTGTGGGCGAAAATACGGTTAACAGCTATTATAAACAAAAATTACCTAAATTACTTTTATAAAGTCAGTTATCTGCCAGAAAAAGTCTCGTAACGATTGGTCTAACCGTTACGGAGATAGCACTGCGAGCTAAACCACGGTTAATAGCTAGTATAAACTAAAATTGCCTAAATTATTTTTTATACGGTTAGTTATTTGTCAGTGAAAGTCTCGTGAAGATCTTTTTAACTGTTTTGGAGATAGTACTGCGAGCTAAACCACTATTACCAGCTAGTATAAACTAAAATTGTTTGAATTACTTTTTATAAAATCAGCTATCTGCCAATGGAAGTTTCGCGAAGATCAATGTAATCGTTTTGGAGATAATACTGTGGGTGAAACCACTGTTAACAGCTAGTATAAACTAAAATTGCTTGAATTACTTTTTATAAAGTCAGCTATCTGCCAATGAAAGTTTCTTGAAGATCACTTTAACCGTTTTAGAGATAGTACTGCGGGCGAAGCCACGGTAAACAACTAGTCTAAATTAAAATATATTGAATTTCTTGTTATGGTATCCGTTATCAGTTGGTGATAGTTCTGTGAAAATCGGTCCATACGTTTTGGAGATAGCATTGCAGACAAAGCCGCGGTTAACACTTAGTCTAACTAGTGTCTAGTAGTCTAACTAGTAATTTAGAGTAGCCTATGTCACCCGCAGTAATTTCAGCCATCTGCTAGTGAAATTCCCGTCAAAACTGGTCCAGCCGTTTTGGAGATTACCCGGAACAAACAGACAGACAGACCGACAAAAATTTTAAAAATTGTATTTTTGTTATCAGCAGCGTGTATACGTTCATACCCAAACAGTGAAAAATTTTTATTTCGCTGTTACATACACACATTTCATTTTTATTATATGTATAGATATAGATTATACAAATATACATCGCGAAACGCGAGAGTGGGCTTAAACTTTTGTACCTATGTAGATGATATAATTTTCGGTTGGCACCGACTTCCAATACATCTCTAGGTAGCACACATTCATATGTTTTATTTAATTTGGTTAATTTGATAAATTATTTTTTTTCCGCTTTTTAGTGCCTAATGGATTTTTGATTGATATTGAAGTCAGCTAATTCTATTTTCTGAAAATGTACTGTATTTTTTCATCTTTCGTGTGCATAAAATATATTCTACTAGAACAAGCGGGTCATCTGATGGTAAGTGATCACCGTTGCCGGCCCTTAAGAAAGGAGTAATCAGAACCTAACCAAACCTCACCAAACTACCCTTGAAGTACAACCTTTCCAATAAAAAATGAATCATCGAAATCGGTTGGCGTGATATTGAGTTATTCGTCTATTTGTCGTGTACATACTTAATGCAAATTTATACGGTTTTGCACTGGATGCCGTTGTCAGAACTGGACCATATTCAATCAAATCATCAAAATCTATTAACCCAGTGCAAAGTTATGAGGTAACAAACATAAAAAAATACAGTCGAATTGAGAACCGCCTCCTTTTTTTGAAGTCGGTTAAAAACGCAACAAACGGTAAATTAAATATATTTTAAATTAATTTCTATTTGCCTGAACGTGTTAAAAATATATTTTATATAATTACATAGTACCGTCCACTGCACACTCGAGTTTTGAATGAGCTAACCTGGGGTGCCTGTGTACCTATATCATGTCTACCGAATACCGTTGAAAAGCTGCTCGGAGTAATGTTAGCCAGAAGTCATCTTGGTACAACTGGTATCAAGCCAAATATAGTAATAACAGAACCGTGCCAGTCAGACTATCATCAGCTCCAGTTTGACGGACTTTTCTACGCATTTATGTAAGTAAAAAATATATATTATTTTTTAAAAACATCACTTTGAGTGAATTATTGTCAAAATATTAATTTATTATTTTAAAAATTTAAGGAAAGTCGGTAAAAAAAATATTTTGTTCAATTACTTTTTAAATTACCCACAACGAATAGTACTTCAAATAGCAATTTCCTTTCGTAAGATTGAAATGAATGAATAGTGAATATAAGAAAAGTTATATCGTATTCGGTTTTCGTGACTAAGCCATAGTGCCGAAGAATGAGCCAGAGAGATATATGAAAGTGGTCGTATGTCATGCATCTTTCCTTATCCGCTTGTGAAAACTATTGATTTTAGCAGTGTCCGTGAACTCCGTTCAGCCTAAAGTATTTCAAAATATACTTTTTTTTTACAATATCAAACACAACAAAAAAAGAATTAGCGAAATCGATTCAGCTGTTCTTGAGATTTACGCTTAGTAACACAGTGATTCATTTCTTTATTATAAATAGAAACTGGATGATCAAAAAACTATATATCAATAGCCCTTATAATAAATAGTATTATAGACTGCCAATTTGTCAAGAATCATTGAGCCGTCAAAGTAAACAAATAAACTCATATTCCCATTCAAAGTCTTCTTCTTACCTTTATACCGCCTAGGTAGAGGCAGGACAACATCAAGCATGTTTGTTTACTTTTCCCGATTAAATATTATCTCAGTATTCTCAACTTTTATACACATATCATTTTTCACACAATCCATACATACCTTTTCTGGTCTTCCTTTACTCTTATCTTCTTCTAGCTACATGACTTTCATCTCTTCTCATAATGTTCCCGTACCATAATAACCTATTACTCCTGAACTTCTCTATCACTGGTACTATTTTCAAACTTCCTATGACATACTCATTTTTAATCTTATACATTCTACTTACGTTAAACATCCATCTTATTATTCGCATATCTGACAAATGTAATTTTTTCTCATCCGTCTCTTTTATTGCCCAGTCCTCCGACCCATATTACACAACTCGACAAGATTCCCATTTTTTATATTAGTGATCATGAGATTTTTTATATTAGTTATTATTATTATTAGAACTATTCGACGAAGTTTTTCTTTTTATATGATAGGAGTTAAGCGAACAGGTGGGTCTCCTAATTTTAAATGATCACCGCCGTCCATGGACACTAGCAACACCAGAGTAGTTGCAAGTGGGTTGCCAACCTGTGTTTGGGGAATAAGGGGGAAAGGATGATTCGAAGGACGGAGAGGGAGGTAGATCTTCGGACGCTCTAACTGACCGGAAATTCGAGATGGAATTGTTTTTATAATTTGACTATGTTTGGTGTCAACGTTCAATGAGTCATTCTAACATGTTCACATACAGGGTGTAACAGTATGTACACAAGCACTGTGTGAACGATTTAAAATTGGTAAAAGGAAAAATATTAGAGAATTTGGACTTTAGAGTTTAACTAATCCATTTTACGTAGAAACGTATAAACAACCAGAGAATCCAGTTTTCGACACCAAATATTTATTACATCCATCGAGATTAAATCACTTACAATGCTTATTTCTATTTTAGGAGTATCACGGGATTACTCGTAGTAATTACACTGGTTTGTACTTACTTCAATAATAAAATGACTGATGATGAGAATCACAGTAAGTATTTCAATTTAAATAATTCATGTATGTTATAAATTAATGTATATTATAATTGAATCTGTTTAATTAACTTTTTAGGTAACATTTACATTAAAGCATTTTGTATAAAAGAGAACACGAATGATCTTTTGACGATGAAGAAGGATGGACTTGAAGTCTTTTATGGTATCAAATTTTTGACAATATGCCTGATAGTTTTAGATCATCAGATGGGAATAAACAATGCAGGGCCGATCAGTGATGGATTAAGCACGGATAAAGTAAGTCTTGACAACATTCCGCATGTAATTTCAAATAATAAATTGCTTTATCTATCCAGCTGTTTCGGAGATTACCCGGAACAAACAGATAGACCAAAAATTTTAAAAATTAAATTTTTGATATCAGTAGTATGTAGTTTTCTGAATCGTTTTTAACAATGTAATATCACATATTTTTAAATTCTTTATAATTAATTGTATTACTTCATATTTTAATTTGTTAATTATTTAAATTATATTATGCACTAATAATTTTATATTCATGCCGTTGTTGCCCGTAAATAGGGCCATATCTAGCAAAAATGTTGAACTGTACATTTTACTATATTTTAATAACATATACTGAGGTTGACTCTGTTGGTAATCTAAATGAATATACATTTATAGCCGAACGATCAGTACCAGCCTGTCTCTCCAAACAGAGCGTGCTCACGCCCACGCCCGCGTAACCACATTTCACGCCGTGGTCTAGGCGTAAATTTCGCTCCCGCAAACCAGGCCACCCTCGGCAGCGGCACAAGCCTAGGTCCGTTCCTTCGGCGTGAAGCCCTCGAGTGTGCTGCTTGCACGATACAATGACACAAAATCTTACATCACTGCGACAACATTACACATCACCTCGACACACGTGCATGCATACCCACTTACATATGAAAGTGGAAGAGTTTTATTTCTTTCCCTTATCGAACTGAAATAGTTCAGAAAATTATCCGATACGAAATATATATAAGAGTTATTGAAGCATATATGCTTGGTACACATATATGTTCCATACAACTCATATATGTCCGAATAGTTAGCTTAAGTTAGCTTAAATAGGTCGCGAATTGCACGTATCAGGTAACAGCCCAAGCCGAGGGGTGCCGTGCACCTTTGAGCTAGTTGTCAAATAAAATCGACTGAGTGCCCTAAGCGCTCGCCTTAGTAGTCCGGTGAAGCTATTAAAACCTTGCTAGGTCAATAGCGTAGTTAATTCGAGAAAAAAAAGCATTTATATCCAGTTAATAACAAAAAGTTGTTTTTTTTTTCGAAATGTCTACGCTATTGACCGAGCAAGGTCTTAACAGCTTCACCGGACTACTATAAAAAGTTGTTATTTTTATATAATACATTGAGACTTATTTTAGGTCATTCAATACAGCTAATTAAATTACTAATACTTTTTATACTTTTGTTTTTGTTTTACAGGATGCTCAGTCACTGCTTGGATTATTCGTGTTACACAATGACGTTTTTGTCGATACCTTTTTCTTTGTCGGAGGATTTCTGACAATAGCAAATTTATGTAAAATGAAGAGATTACCTAATATATTTTTACTAATTGTAAAACGATATGTCCGGTGAGTTAATATGCAATACAATATACACCGATAATTTTACTATATTAATATGACGATTTTTATTTAGGACAACCTATTCCCCGCGTTTTCACTCGCGTTTAATTTTATCACCTACAATCCTCGATCGTGATACTCCACGCCTAGCAAGGTCTTATCAGCTTCACTGAAGTACTAAGTCGAGCACTTAAGGTACTCAGCCGATTTTATTTTGACAGCTAGCTCAAGGGTGCCTGGCACACCTCGACTTGAGCTGCTGCTTGACTCATGCAATTCGCGACCTGTCTAAGCTAACCTAAGTTAAGCTACATATTTATACTTATACGAGTTCTTGAAACATAGTTATGTACCAATGATATATATTCCTCAATAACTCCTATATGACTTTTGTGTCGGATAATTTTGTTTAGTTCGATAAGGGAAAACAAAACCCTTCCACTTTCATGTGTAAGCATGTGTTTGTGTGCACGCGTGTGTAGCTGATATGTGTAATGTTGTTGCAGGGTTGTAAGATCTTTTGTCACTGTATCGCGCGAGTAGCGTACTCAAGGGCTCGCCGAAGAAACGGACCTAGGCTTGAGCCGCTGCCAAGGGGGCCTAGTCTGGTTCCGAGGGGAGGCCTAGTCTGATCCACGGGCCACCCTCACTATTACTTCATTATAACTTGTAGTACATATCTACACTTTATAAGTACACTCATTATCTCTTCCCCAATAAAATTCTTTCTTTCTTTCTTCCCCAATTTCAATATAACTCGCGTATAATTTGAAAATAATAACAAAAGTGAAATTTCTACACGTTCATTATTAAAGGCCTATAACTGGCAGCTAAGACATTATATGTATGAAGGTAATTTATGATATTGATTGGCAACGCAAGATTCTCCTTTGCTCGAATTTTGATGCACGCGCGCACACACACACACACACATTTTTGTACAATAGAAAGAGACAAAGAGAGAGAAATAGAAGAGAGACAGGAGAAAATACGCTTGCTCCTACAGGCAAAATAGACAGAGGAGCATAATGCTTTTTTCTAACGTGATGATTTCTACCAGTCAGCTTGGCCTCAAGCCGTGTTAAGGAACTTCGTTCGAAAAAAAAATTTTATGTCATACTAATTTTTAATGATTGGTACAGATTAATTATGGGCTTTGGAGTAATGATATTTTACGTGTGTGCTGTTTATCCTTACACTGGCAGTGGACCTCTATGGGTTAGAGCAATAAAGAGCGAAACAGAACAATGCCGCAAAAATTGGTGGCTGAATATTCTTATGGTACACAATTATGTGGACACTGAAAACATGGTTAGTTATTATTATTGTTTTAATTAAATATTACAACATAGCATTCTCAACCTTATTGCAACATTTCACACTAATTATAATATAATTATGCTTTGTAACATCCTTAGTTAACTAACTATAAACAAAGACAGCCTGACGTCAGTTAATGTATAATTAAATCAGCAACAATTAAGGTAATTGGCGTGGTGGTAGATTTATTCTAAATGCTCACTAGTGTAGTCACCACACGCAGGTTGATAGATAATCATTCGCCAAATGAGAAATTCACCAAGTTATCTACCACTGAGTTCAAGAACCATGTCTCTTGGTTTTAATATCTAAAGGCTATTTTTTATGGAGTGGATCAATATGTGAACGATTGTGATATTCGAAAATGAAAAAATTAGTACGCCTCTCTCTGTGCATCGACTAAAAACGAATGTAACTATTTATGTTTTGTAAAAACATATAACATAAAGAATTAAACCAGATCGAGTTTCTTGACGTTTCTTCTCAATGACTGGGTTGTTTTTCGAGCCGGTGGTAGCTTTGACGTTCAGAAACTTCTCAGGACCTAAACAGAATAAAGGATATTTTGATTTTGAAATACCTGCAAGTGTTTTTTTTTATACCATAGGGGGCAAACGAACAGGTGGGTCACCTGATGTTGAGTGATCACCACCGGTTGTTGAGTCCGATTCTCGCTGCCGTGGGGTTCGGACGCGTGCGCTCTTATCGTGTTTTCGACGTGAATTTTTATTCGTGTTACGTTTCCGATTGTTCGTAAGTGTTCGCGACGCGAATACGCGACCGTGTTTCACGTCGAAAAATTTTTCGATATTTCGGTACGCTCGCTACTTTCACGTTTCTTTGAGACGTTCAAAGAAATCAATCGTAAGGCGTTCTTTTCAGAACGCAGCAAACTGCACTTTTCGGTGCAATTATAATCGCACTTTTCAGTGCGTCCTGCGTGTTCTCCGTGTGCTGCGTGTCGCCGGTTCGCGTTCCAGGGAGTTCAGCGCTTCGTGGTTCGAGCTCCGTGTCGTCTGCAGCCGAAGAAAGAAGTGTTAGGGCCTCCCCCTAGGCACTGTAGGTCCCCTGTGAGGCATTGCACTTCGCCCACAGTTTCCTTTTGGCCCGGACTCCGGAGTCCGTTAAATTCAAAAAGGCGCGCCCCCCTGCCCCTCTGGCAGGGAGGTTTTACATGTCTTCACCCGCCCCGCACCCCTCCTCAGACCCCGTTATGGCCAACCTCACTTCCGAACAGCGCGAGTCCGCGCGCTTTCGGAAGTTTATTTCCAAATTCTGTCCCGACGTCATCACGGAGTATGACCGCTTCTGTAGTCAGATGGAGGACTACTTCAAGGGCGGTCCAGTGCCCACGCTAGTTTCTGCCACGGACGAAAACCTCGAGGGGAATTCTTTCGTGGCGCTCCTGAAGGAGGACCTTCAGTCCTCCGGGAGTACCCTCCCTGCCCCGACCTCTTATCGTTCCTCGGACGAGGAAGGCTCCGACATGGAGCAAGACCCCCCCGCCGGGAACGACGGCTTCACCGTCGTCTCCCGCAAGCCCAAACCGCGCAAGAAGCGCGCCAACTCGGCCTCAGACTCCGAGGGCCCTCTGCCCTCGAAAATCTCGAACGTCCGTGGCACGAAAGTGCCAAAGACGTCACCCACGCCCTCCGTTCCGGCTCCCTCGAAAGCTGCGAGTCCCGCAGCTTCGAGCAAGAAGCCCCGTTCCCCTCCACCCGTCACGATCCAGGACAAGGCGTCCTGGCTCGACATCTCCGACCTCCTGAAGGAGGCCGAGATCCCGATAGCCTCTGCCACGAGTACCCGAACGGGTATTCAGGTAAAGGTGAACTCCTCCGACGCCCATCGCGATCTTACGCGCCTTCTGCGCGCTAAGAAAATCGCTTACTTCACATATGCGCTCGAAGAAGAGCGCATGTTACGCGTAGTAATACGCAGAGTCCCAGCCCAGATTCTCGTGGATGATATCCACGAAGACCTCAGGGAACAGAAGTTCCCGGTCCGAGAAGTCCACCGTATGCGATCTGCGCGTAATCGCACGCCCTACGACATGGTGCTCGTTATTCTCGAGCGCAATGTCGAGGGCAAGAAAATCTTTAACCTCCCGACCCTCTGCGGCCTCTCCGGCGTCACCGTAGAGCCGCCGCGTAAGACGTCCGTACCCTCGCAGTGTCACAACTGCCAGGAGTACGGACACTCCGCACTTAATTGCTACCTGTAACCCAGGTGCGTTAAGTGCCTAGGCGAGCACTCCACTTCGAAGTGCTCGCGCACTAAAGACTCGCTCGATCCTCCGAGTTGCGTCTTGTGCCGCGGCGTGGGACACACCGCGAATTATCGCGGTTGTCCCCGCGCCCCACGCTCAAGACAGCCCCGATACGCGACGCAGGTTTCGCCCAATTCGATCTCTCTTTAAATTTTCTGTGGCCGGCCACATCGCGAATCTCTGTCTCGTGCGTCACAGGCAGAGAGCTCTCGTTTTCTTACCCGCACATTGTTTGTTCGCGTAATCCTGGCAGTATTTTTGGCCGTGGCTACCCGGGTAACCGCAAAGATATTGTCTCGCGATACAGTACACACCCACATCGATCTTACACATACACAGTTATTCAGACACGTACTACCCCGGTCGAGCCGACTCATTCATACTAAAGCCAGTAATAGCTTCAGCGTAACTCTACCACCTACATTAGTAGCTCAGTGTATCGGTAGCTACGCTTCAGATTAATATACCTAATTTTAACAGATTAACATCTATGGCTATTTAACAGCAAAGATCAGATGTAATCCTTTGAAAAGGTTTTCTTATAGATTTGTTATTATTACTTAAAGGGATTCAAGTTATTTAAACTTGGAATTCATTGCGAAATTAACACAAATTAAAAATTCTATATAGTAATTAATATTCATAGGGTCATTACTATTAAATAAGTAGGAATTGTATAGTTTAATGTTAATGCTATTTGTTTAATTGTGTTCATTTATTTTGAACCAGCTGATATTCTCGATATACCTGCTATGTCCATTATCTCTAAAATTTATTTTATGTACAGAATAAAACACATAAAAGCGATGGAAAGCAAAAAGGTACTACACTAACAAAATTACTTTAGTCTTCTGTAGAGCTTTTAAGAAACGTGGTTTCTTAAAACCTTAATAAACGTATATTAAATTAAGATGTCACTATATTTTTTTAGATATAGACAAAGTGTTTAATATATAAAATAAAAAAAAAACGATCTTAATCTATTCAGTATTTTTGAGTGATACGCGCACAATGGCAGACCTCTGTCATTTTAATTATTTCATATTTATTTATTTATTTGAGCTATATAATTTAATTGATAATTTTTACTATTATTCGTGTAACATATAGGACATTATTAACAATTATAATAATATTAATAATAAGATAAGTATTTAATAGTAATCTATAGTAATATTATAAAGAGGTAAATAAAGTATGTGAGTTTGTGAAGTTGTAGAGGTTCATATCAGGAACTACTGATCTGATTTGAAAATTTCTTTCAATGTTATATAGCTCATTTATCGAGGATGGTTATAGGCTATATATTATCACGCTAAGTCCAATAGGAGCGGAGCACCGATAAAGAATATTTAAAAATCGTTTTTTTTCCTCTTGAAAGCTTCCGCTGCGTGTTAGCGTTAGCCCCAAGATAAGTATTCCACAAGAACGAAGTAGCGGACAGAGGGTAGTTGAGGAATATATACGTTTAATAAAAAATAGATACATTACGTTTAGTCATATAGGTAAAAATAAAAATAAAACGGACTTATTGTCACTTGTTTTTAGTGTATTATTTACTCCTGGTACATTGCTTGCGACTTTCACTTCTTCGTGGTGACCATACTCTTATTTTGGATGTACAAACGGCTACCATTTATTACTAAGATCTTGGCTGGAGCCATCACAATCACATCTATTGTCTTACCTGGGATCATCACATATATGTATCAGCTGTCTGCTATCCAGCCATTTACCGTTGAGTAAGTAAAATTTTAACTATGTAAATATATTTGAATACTACATTATTATACATATATTGGATTTTTATTTTTATACATTGTCTTGACAAAAAGGCCCGTAAAGTCCTAAACCAATATCGAAGATCAAGGTTTCATATCTAGCCCTCGTATCTAACTTTTGTTTCAAACGATTCAATAAAGCAGAGATTCCCAAAGTGTGCACTGCATCGCCCTAGTGCAATGTTTCCCAACGTGGGGCCCACGCCTCACAAGGGGGCCATTTGATAGTTAAGGGGGCAATTTAAAAATCAACACAACGTTAACCTTTTCGCTTTTGGGTTATTTACATGCAATGCTAGATATCGGTGACGAATTTACCAAAAAAGGCAGATTCTTTAAAAAAAAGCTGTTAATAGTTAATAGGCATAATTTCGTTTGAAGTTACCAAAATATCATCTGGATAATTAGAGTCAAGTCAAGTAAGTTTTCATTATATATTTTGAAAATTTACTTACGATGTAAGTAAGATTATGTAAGGGGGGGGGGGCATAAAACTTTAAAAATATTAAGATGATGCATGGCCAAAAAAGTTTGGGAAACACTGCCCTCGTGCTTCGTGCCTCTACCCTATTCTCCAGTAGCTTAACTGAATTATTCGCGGGTACTAAGTATACAGTTTCATGTTGTGTATGGTTTAATTTCTGTAGTTATTTAAATAGTATCATTCTATCTATTTCTATTAACTGTATTTATTTCCATTAGCTAGCTAGATTAGGGCGGTAAGACAAAATACTATGCTTGAAAGTGCGCCGTAAGCTGAAAAAGTTTGGGTATCACTGTCTATGACACTATGACACGGATAACTTTGATAGCATCTTGATTGTCATTAAAAATGTCTTACATGATAGAAGAATGTCTTTTCTTTCCAGCTAAATAAGTCTAATTCTTTGTTGTGATTTTATGATGAGATCTTAAAATCGTGTGCATTCTTTACTCTTACGTTTATATGAAAAAAATATTAAAGTAATCAAAATAAATATTACAAGACTTTTGTTTTCATATAAGTTCGCGTTTATAACTTCATTGCGTTATATCATTAAGCGTTTAAAAATAGTATGAATTGCGATGTGTTAATTACAAACAAACAATGGAAAAATGCTCGAACATATTTTTTTCCTAAATGACGTGTATATGATCTTGTTTGTGTATTCTCGATTACTTTGTTTTATTGTAAATAAGATGACTCTCATAGTTATCGTCTTTAAACTGTTCAATTAGTTATGCTTAAATCATTTTAGAGTAATATTTACTTATGGTAATTGATTTGTAGTAATGTACACACAACTTCATCAGTCTCAAAGTATTTACAAACCTACAAACTGGAGTATACCAGCTTTGATAGCCATAATATTATAGAATTTTACAACACTAGTTATGTAACCCGCTACTAAATACGCGTGGAATAAAAAAAAATGTTAAATGTATAGGTACGCGTAGGGTGCCCGTGGCACTGGACAAAACTTATTCGGTGTTATTACAACAAAGTTAAATACGTATTAAATACTCGCTTTAAAAATGTTTCGCACTAAATGCACCGCGTTCGCACTAGGCAAGTATTTGAGTTTTTTATAATAACACCGATTTAGTCTATTGTATTTGCGCGGAGCCTTCAATAAATTTATACTTAAAAAGCTTCCCAATTATAATATTATCGACAACTTTCATATTTTTCTAAAATAGAAGTAGGTATCCTAAGTTACTCCTTGTTCTAACATATTTTTGACAGTGAAAACCCAGTCAAAAGCAGTCCAATCGTTTCAAAAATTAACATACAGAAAGACGAAAATGTTAACATGATTTATGTTATGAGTACCGTTGTTTTCATATTAGAAATGGACACTTAAATTTGTGTTTTTTTTTTTGTACCGACTATAGGCTTTCTACTTATTCTATAATGCAAAGGAACTGACATCTTTTGATCTTGTAGTCCGGTGAAGCTGTAAAACCTTGCCAGGTCAATAGCG
Source organism: Antheraea mylitta (assembly GCA_014332785.1). NCBI lineage: Eukaryota > Metazoa > Arthropoda > Insecta > Lepidoptera > Saturniidae > Antheraea > Antheraea mylitta. The sequence continues at coordinate 2,206,990 of JACEII010000006.1, forward strand.
TAGTCAGTTCGAAAAAAAAAAACATCTTTTGACTATCATCATTTTCGAAATAATGAGAACAGTAATAATTGAAAATTGGGATAGATTGACTGACGTTGTGTATGAAATCGTGCATTCCTTTGGCCACAGACTGATGTTAAATTAATCATGCTATAGTTTGGGTAATAATTTAAATTAATCTATTTCACGTGTACATTCGGTTTCTAGTTTTGTTGTCAACCCGCGTGCCAATAAGGACTTCAATGTTGCTTACGTAAAAAGTCACATTCGCTTCGCCGCTTATATTGTCGGGCTTTTTAGTGGGAACATTTTTATCAAACACAACATCCATTATAATGTCAAGAATTTGTCTAAGGTAAGTTTCTATGTCAAGTATATATATTTTCGTATTCATTCGTGGATGTCGTTTTTTTTTGGAAATATGTCTTACAGTACCTAGTTTGTTTTTTTTTATAATAAATACACTGCTAAGTTACTTGTCCGTTGAAAAGCGCTAGGGAGTCTATAGTTTTGTACGGCAATTACGCCCTTTTGACTTCGAGAGCCAGCGGCGTGTTACTCGGAAAAACTTCAACTTAAACGCAAGGGCAGTTATAATAAGCCTTACCGTTTGAGGTCGCGTGTTCGCTCCTCTTGCGTGAGACAGTATACAATGATATTCAAATGTTCAAAAATATTATTAAAAGTATGGAAATACTTGTAGTCCGGTGAAGCTATTACCTTGCTAGGTCAATAGCCTACTCAGTTCGAAAAAAAAAAGAAAGTCGAATTACATGATTCTCATATTTAGTTATATTCATCGTGTAGTAATCGAACTTCGACCTTATTTATTAATGCATGAAGTTTCAATATTAGAGCAAAAAAAACGAACGATTTTCTATTAGTTTTTCTTAATAACACTAATCCTCGTCGATATCTACTAAACAGTAAAAATAAGAAAATCAGAGTTTTTGGCGGGATTTCAGTCTGTCATGTAGTGGATTTTATAATTTTATTCATAATCTTGTGTTTCTTGACTCTATATTGTGTAAAGTTGGTGGTGTTTTACGTAATATGGTTAGTTTATTGTGCATAAGTGAAGTGAATGGAAAATAATACCACGGAGCATGAAATTCTGAGGTGCCACAAAAACTCTCTGGAGGGTTCTAATAAGAGATCCACCATCTTGTTAGAATATTGATTCACACGACGCTTGATATTGTAATGATCGTACGACGCTTGTAATATTATTGATTACTCGACAATGGCAGTAATAATCTGAAAGATTGATTGCCAAAAATAAAGTTAAAAAAAATAATAATAAGAAAATCGGTTGAGAAACACTGGAGGAAGATGTTTTTAACTGTTTTCTCTTTGCATATTTACATAGAGATTACACTTTAAACTTGTTGATGATTCCGTATTATAAAAGCAGTAAGCAATCAGAAAGATAGAGTTCTTTACTTGACTGTATCGTTACACAAACAAGGTGACAAATACCGTACAATGACTCTGTTTTAGTTTATCGCATTTCTGAAACCAATGGTAAACCATAGCACAAAATCCAGCAACCATGAGGCAGTTTGTGGAGGTCGAGTAATTTAACCAGTAGAATATCACTTTGACACAGATTCGCGTATATTAAAATTGATAACACTATCAACTGGCGACAAAGGGAAACTTCGCGAGGAAGCCCGAATCTGAGAAATATTCTTTTGTTACTACCGTATGTGAGAAAGTATAGAACTGTGTTCTTAGAGTTTGAAATTGTCAAATGTTGTTGGCTGGCGTGGTGATTATGCTCATACCTTACTAGAGAAGAGGCCTATGACCCTGCAGGGACATACAGGTTGATATGATGGTTAACTCTGAAGCATGATTGCGGCAACCGGCAGTAGATTTCCAATATTACGATAATAACCATTGTTCTTGTATAGTGTTATGCTTATCATTAAAAAATATGTCGTCACATTACCGCTATTATAAACAAAATCATGCAACCCAAATTGGAACGCTTCTGATGCCTGTGTCTTAGGAACCTCACACATTGTATACCGTAACACATTATTGCGAGCATTACAGCATTTACTCAAAAAAGGTGCGGTAGAGCACTACTTTCGTAGTAGAATTTTGCCATAAAATTAACATTCTTTACAACTTGGTAGGGTACAAATATGTATGGTATTTACTTTTATAGAAGTGGGCAACACTTGGTGCTGTTTCTGCATTGATATTTATGTTGGGTATTATGTTATCGGGAAGCACATTCATCTGGCGAGATTATAATCCAGTGGAGGGTGCGATTTACGCAGCTCTGAACAGACCTGCTTGGGCTTGTGGCCTTGCGTTATTCATTCTTTGCTGTTCCTTTGGTGACGTGCGTGAGTAAAAATTGATATCCTTTTTTGATTAAACTGACTTCGTCTTAGAATATGATCTTACTTTTATAAACCCAACTTCTACTATTTACAATTGATTGCGCAATCGAAATCCAGCTTGATACTGGATTAAAAGACATACTTGGGAATTTAGCAGATTTTACGAGTAAAGTAAGATATTTACTGAGTTAATTAATATCCTATAATTGACCCACCGGCTTGGCTTGGCATGGGTGTAATGTATATATACCGTCACAAGTATCTTAAAAGATTTAGATACCTTTATTGCCGCTTTGGAAGTTAGGGGACGGACGGGCAAGATGGGGAGGTCAGGCAAAATGAATAATTATCATAGATCGATGTTAAGTTAATAGAAAGAGTCTCGGATTCTTACTCTGCCACTGATTCGTCGGATACTGTGAGACATGTGGTCAGTGTTATGTTCGCAAATATTAAAATTTCGAATAAAGATTATAATTTTCCACCGTAAATATACTTTGATTATATAAGAGTATTATAGGTTATTCAGTATTTGATATCCTCACATGAGTATGCTGTAACTGGAATCCATCACATCATATTTGATTTCAACTTTTGACTAACTGTTTTTAATTCGTTTTAATTTATGTTAAGACAGAGACTATCCATTTCACCCTATACATATGTAATTGTTCGTTAACTAATCAGTTTTGTTTAGGTTATATTGTACTGGCTTCTGGCCGTGACTTCTTCCGCGAGGAATGGTTACTAAAGGGCAGCGGATGCTCACAAAAGGAAAAAATACCCGATTTTGAAACATTTTTCATTGGTGCTCCGCTCCCGTTGGTCTTAGCTTGATGATATATAGTCATATTAGCCTATAGCCTTCCTTGATAAATGATGTATCTAACACTGAGAGACTTTTTCAAACCGGACCAATAGTTCCCGAGATTACCCCCTATAACCTTACAAACTTTAACTCTATAATATTAGTATAGATTTAGTATTCATGTTTTTTATAGAAGTTGGTGTAAACTGATATCTATCTGAGACCAAGTTACTGCGTTTATTTTATTTTTATACACAATTCTAAAACAAATTAGTATGTTATCTATATCTAGAATAGAAACCCTAAATTCGTGACATCTATCTAAATATTAAAAAAGCTCCGGTTTTAACAAGCGTCTTTTTTACCACCTCAAAGAAATTTCAGTACGGATTTTGAGTTAAAGAAATCGATGATTTTTTTTTTTATCAACCTAAATGTAATATGTAATTCAATTGGTATGTATTTCAGCCCTTGCCAAAGGATTCTTAAGTTGGTATCCGTGGGTACCGCTCAGCAGACTTTGTTATGGACTTTACTTGACGCATACGGTCATCATATCTCGGGGTGTCTTCAGCGTAAGGAATCCACAGGAGAACGATTATTTTAACATTGTTAGTATTAATAGTTATTTAATATTTTTATATGTATTTTTAGCTATAATTAGTAAGTGTCACGTAATGAAAAGATCGTTCATTAGATGTTGTAATTTATATTTGGCGTGTAAGGTAAGTCATTATAGAAAATGATATTATATGATACTAGCCTCTGCCCGCGACTTCGTTCGCGTGGAATAGTTACATTGGGCTAATGCTAACACACAGCGAAAGCTCGTAAGAGGAAAAAACCCGATTTTGAAACATTCTTCGTTGGTGCTCCGCTACTAATGGTCTTAGCTTGATGATATATAACCATCTTCGACAAATGAGCTATATAATACTGAAATAATTCTTTATATAGGACCAGTACTTAGATTAATCCCTACAACGTCACAAACTCAGAAACTTTACTTACCTCTTTATAATATTAATCTATCACTGGTTTCTTTATAATATTAGTCTATCACTGGTTTTAGATGTTCAAATGAGCGTTATCTAGGAGTTTTTGCTGGGATCCTGGAATGCCATGTAGTGGTCTTTATATTTTATCCATAATCTTGTGATATTTGGCTGTATATTGTGTAATGTTGGTGGTGCTTTACGTAATATAGTTTGATTAAAAAGTGAAGTGGATCGGAAATAATACCACGGAGCATGGATTCTGACTTGCCACAAAAACTTCCAAGAGAGTTCTAACAAGATGGCCACCGTCTTGTTAGTTCATTGAAAATATATCAATAAACTTGTAATATCGTTACTGACTTGACAATGGCAGTAATGGTTTAGTAAATAGAAGATTGGTTGCCAAAAATAAAATAAAAGAAGAAGAAAAGAGTTATCTAGAATGGTCAACCGTGATGTTTAGATATGACAATTGCCAAGAGTAATCCTCAAAGAATTATGAAACCACTTAGACTGCTGCTGGAAAGTTTGTAAAGTTCCATGTGACATTGAAAAAGTTCTCAATTGCACAAAAAGATTTAAAAGTCTGTATATAGTTTATAGCTTCTTTTATGGTCGGTACAGGTAGATCGCGAGTCGTTTTTGAGTCGATCTCAAAAAAAATTCCCAATCTTGTTAGAATAAGTAGATAACCACAACAATATAATGAATAAACAACTCAAATATCTTTGATCCACAATTATTCCAGAATAACCCCTCATCCCTTTCTTTTATGGTTCTACACCTATCTAGAGGACAATCCTGCATCACACACTTGTAACCTATCAGAATAGATCGGTCGAAGTTTAAAAATATCGAATTCGTTTGCCACCAATTCAAGTTTGAGCACTCCTTATTTAAAGTATCCCTGAGGGGTCGTGCATAAAATACATCACGCAAAACTTTAACTTTTAGGGTCCCCTTCGTTACGCTACCACATTATTTTAGAACCTCCCGAACATATACAAATATATACGTAAAATATTTATGAATTTACAAATATGAAAGCAATAACTATCGTATTAAAAAAAAAAGTCGAGACAAACATTTGTTTGATGTACGGGGAACGTCATATTTCCTTAGACCCCCAACTCCCCTTTTCACATTTTCCCTTTTTATAGGTGGTAGAGCCACGCTGAAGCTATAACTGGTTTCAGCATGAATGGGTTGGCTCATCCGAGATAGTACCACCCTCTCACAGAAAACCTACGTGAAGTAACAGTGCTTGCATTGTTGCGTTTCGTTCGGTCAGTGAGAGCGCCGGAGACCCACCTCCCCCTCTCTTTTCCTCTTCCCCCTCTCCTCTTTGCCATCCCCCTCTCTCTTCCTCTTCCCCCTCTCCTCTTCGCCATCCCCCTTTCCCACCAACACAGGCTTGCAACGCACTTGCGACTCCTCTGGTGTCACTGGTGTCTATGGACGGCGGTGATCATTTAACATTAGGTGAGCCACCGGTTCGTGCCTCCTATGATATCAAAAATTAACATCTTGTCACTGTAAACGACATGCCCCCCTAAATGCAAATGTATTTTACGAACAGCCGCTAAGTTATAGATTATATTCTATTGCAGATAACAACAGCAGCGGGTACGATATTCTGGGGATGCATAGCCGCTCTTGTTATTTGGTATCTGGCTGAAGCACCGGCCAATAAATTATTAGGATTGTACTTAAAATCCAAGTAAGAAATTTGTCTCAGCACAAACAATTTATTCACATTCCTATCATATGCATCATCGTTTCTTCTAATTTCAAAACTATAGCATCTCACATACAATTTTTATTTGCAATTAAATTTACTTTATGTTGATTTCCAAAATAACTAATAACTTTTGGTAATGTTTCACGCAATAATTTAATATTTGTTATTTCGTTTTATTTTTTATTATTTACTAGCCTCTGCCCGTGACTTCGTATGCGTGGATTAGTTACTTTGGGCTATTGCTAACACGCAGCGGAAGCTCTCAAGAGGAAAAAAAAACGATTTTTAAACATTCATTATTGATGTTCCACTCCTGTTGATCTTAGCCTGATGGTATATAGCCTATAATCATTCTCGATAAATGAGCTATATAACATTGAAAGAATTATTCAAATCGGAACAGTAGTTCCTGAGATTACCCCCAACAACGTCACAAACTTAAAAACTTTACATCTTTATAATATTTCTAGCTGTTACCCGCGGCTTCGCACGCGTTTTTTTAAATATATTAAATAAATATTTAATTAAGTGAATACTAATAGTGAATCGAATGGGATAGGATTTATCATCAGCCACATAACTGGAACTTTAAACGGTTATATATCACCCTCACTATATAAGAAAGTAAAGAAAATATTAAGCTAAACATTATCGAACAATATGTGTTAAACCTTTTATTATATAAATATAATATGTCCATAGTGTCGATATAATCAAGTCATTATTATACCTTGCTATAATTTAAATCACATAATTATATGACTTTCAATTATATTTATTCTGGGAGTCCAGTACAGCGCACGTCATACGTGTATGTTTACAGTGAACAACATATTTTTGATTAATTTCACACGGACGAATGCACGGACAACAGTTTATCACTACATTGTGTAAAATAAAGCCCTATTCCACGTCTGTCTATATGTATGTTCGCGATATGATCAAAAACTACAGAACGCATCTTCATGTCTTTTTCACCAATATATAAAATGATTCTTGGGCAAGGTATGGGTATAGTTTGTCTTATTATCAGGGCGGGCTGAACGTCTGCTGAACCCACTAGCTTAAAATAAAAAAGAACAAATAAAAAACAGACATATCGATAGAATTAAAAAAAATGTTGATATTTGTAGCATCACATATATTTCCAATATAAAATACACTCACTTTACTTTTATTACACGTAATATATCACAAATCAAAAATTGAGAACAAAATTAACGTAGAATAAAGTTTTTGGCGGGATTTCAGTCTGTCCTGTAGTGGATTTTATATTTTATTCATAATCTTGTGCTACTTGTCTTGTGTTAAATTGGTGACATGTTACGTAATATGGTTCGTTTATTGTGCATAAGTGAAATGAAAGAAAAATAATACCACGAAGCATAAATTCTGTGGTCTTGAAATTGAAAAAGATAAAAATTTACGAAATATTCTCTAGAATATTTGGCTCTTATACCTTTACATTATCTTAGACATAGAAGAAAACTACCTATATTGACAACTTCAGAATTGGCAGTATGGATCAATTCATTCGACTTTCTTATTGGGCGAATATTATTACTACTAAACTTTTTGAATAGCAACACAAAATAAACTTTAGAAATGTTTCCGATATAAACGTACCACGTATAATAAAACATTGAAAATAAAAGTAAAACAAGATATATAGAATAAAAGTAAAAAGAATAAACATTTTGAATAGGAACACAAAATAAACAATGAAAATATTTTCGATAGAATGTTATCGCGTTACCATGGCAACGCATATAATAATAACATTAACACGCAGCGGAAGCGTCCAAAATAGCCCGATTTTGAGACATTCTTCATTAGTGCTCAGCTCCTATTGGCTTTAACGTGGTGATATGTAGCCTATAGCCGTCCTCGATAAATGAGCCATCTAACACTGAAAGAAATTTGCAAATCGGACCGGTAGTTCTTGAGATTATCGCGTTCAACCAAACAAACAAAGAAACTCTTCAGCTTTATAATATTAGTATATAGTAGTATAATAGTAGATAATATAGATCCTCAATAAATGAGCAATATAACACTGAAAGAATTTTTCAAATCGGACCAGTAGTTCCTTAGATTACCCCCTACAACATCACAAAGTCACAAACTTTACTTCTTTATAATATTAGTATAGATTATATTTAAATATTACTACGCAACACGAAAAATGGTTACTTATCGTTTAAATTTATTTTTCATTTTCAGAATCCATAAAAATAATGAAAACAGTAAAACTAAGCCTAAAGAACAAAATACCCATAATGCAATCGTAACATCAGCACCGAGCATTAAATATTTATACGATAATTATGCTTCAACATCAGACGTATCTTCTAAAATGTAAATTATTTTAATGTAAGTTCGTCTATTAAGGATTAAAGGCACGATAAATAAACATAATGTATTATTTTATTTACTCCATTTATATTAAGTAGGGTACATACGTAAATAGCGACTATCGCTCAAATATCGAGAGACGAAGGCCAACAACAATCATCTCTGTCTGCAAAAACGACAAAAGACGAACGACAAACGTGTGTATGTCAATGAACTCCTCCTTAACGGCTGGACTGATTTCGATGAAATTTTGTGTGCGTGTTCCAATGGATCCGAGAATGCTTTATATTTACAACTGGACACGGTAGGTGGCGCTGCGGATGACTTTTAGTTTTTTTTTTATTTTTAAGACAAGAAAATGTCTGCCGGGACCGCTAGTAGAATTATAAGAACGCCGATTGATCTCGAAATGTAACATTATGTCACTATGATATTCAGATCTGGTTAAACTACAAAAATAAATATTCTACTTTATGGCAGAATTCAAGATAAATCTCAGTCTGTATTTACATATAAAAACTGCTTATATTATCCTCATGGGATTTTGAGCATTATGGAATCGTAATTTTAAGTTAACTTGTATAAAATTAATTCTTTCTTACAAATGTGATCATATAGTGTTTGCGTATTACTTTTATACTTCATAAAAATAAAAATTTTACATCCTATAAGTTTATTTTTGTAGGTCAAAATAATGGCTAATTTATAAGTTTAGTGGTTTAGTTAATTTGTACTATGTAATCTTAAATAAAAACACGTTGTAAATATATAGGAAAAACTTTCAAGTTCAGCTTCCGAAATGTAGTAACAGAAATAAATTTCGACTTGAAGATGGCACCAACCTGGTGAGACTTAGAGGTCTATACTATACTATACTATCATAGAAATTGACCGTCATTTTACCGATTTCATGACGTAGTTTATGAATAACATTTTTGTCCGAAATATTTTTTATGAGTATGTATGTAAATCTAACCTTTAATATTTGCAACTGTGTTCATGAAATATATGTTATTGCAAAAATATTTATAAAAAGGGCGGATTGTGAAAAACATGTCGATATGATTATAGCGTTCTCTACATAATTTACTAAGTACTAATATGTAAAACTCGTATATACATTTATTAATCTTTATTTGTGTACGTTGCGAAAAAGTTCCGCATAAAGATCAGAGATGGCAGTAATACAATACTACGTAGATTTACACGCATAATAAGGAAAAGCAATTCTTTTATTTTTTTTAAATATATCATATCTAATTTTTACCTAATGAAGTAACTAAAATACTTAAAAAGCTACCGTAGAAATTTTGATGCGAATTGATCACCTGTCAGATATCTCTTAGTTCGTATTTGAGTATACAATACATTGATATAATATTATCTATCACTGATTCATTACAGAAATATAAAATGTGACATATCTTAAAGATCCAATCGATTTCGGAATTTGCGTTCAATTACTAATTGAGATAATTAGGCTTTCTTCAAAAAGTATTAATATTAAAAAAAATATTACTATTAGATTCTTATAGGAAATTACGGAATTATAGGTTTCTCAGCGACTAAAAATGTTAATAAATACGTGATACTCCTAACATCAACGGGACGTCTACTTCGCTCTGAAGTTAAAGGTGATGAAGACAATTTAACAGAAAATTAGTCTAGTGCCCTCAACCTATAATATTTTCATAACAGATACTAAATGCAATACATAATTCATTATTACCCCTCGAGTAGAGGACCAAATTATTGTAGATTCATTGTTTCATCGAATTCTTTCGCAATAAATTGAAAGAAACGATTTTTTCCTTACGCTGTCTCACGTCATTATTTACGTTTTATACGTTCAGCATTTAGACACCACATATGAAATTACTAACGAGAAGTGATGATCGATCGAAAATAATATTAATAACATGTGTGTATATATCTTATTACATGTGTATGAATAATTATTCAAAGATTAAATTTTAATTTTGAAAGGTCAGTTTCATACAAAAGTTATATATTTACATTAGTAAATTAACTTAAAAACGTCCATTGATTATCTATTACTTAATTGATTGAATTCACACGTAGATACTATTATGAGTTTCTGGATGAAAATCTGTATTTGGTCTAGATACGCATGAGAATAAGCATGATTATACAACCATATTAAATGACTGGATCTAGCTCCAGCGGAGCGCAACTCTGACAACATAACAGCAGTAACTCAGCGGCACATAATATAATGACATAATTGGAGGGGGGTACCGAGGGGTATGAAGAGAAGCCGCGGGACGCATGCGCGGGTTTGGCGGCCAAGGTCGAGGCCGCGCGATTCTACCGCGCACTGCTGGCCGTATCGGCTGCTTTTTCCGTTCTGTCTCCTTGGAAGTAGCTTCTGAAGAAGAAATGCAAAAATTTTCATCGCGTGTGATCCTGTAACTTGATGCACTTGCGACTGGTGCCATGTCTACACAAGGAAAAACTAAGGTAACTCTCAGTGTATCGCTGCACGCTTTACGTCACGAATCGATGGTTGTGTAATGTTTATAATCTAACTTCCTATGCAGACACTTGCATTATGTTCAAACTGCCAAGTGTTTATATACAAATATATATTCATATTAATACGTTTACACTAAACGTGTATGCGTGTACATCTTAGATATAAATCAATAAATATAACAAAAAATGTGCAGACTTGTACGTGAAATTTGTTGTTCATTTTACCTTGCGCTAACGTCATCGTTTCAAATGCTAAATGCGTGAATAAACAATGTTTTAGGAACAAAACCAGCGTTCGAATAACATCTCTTTAATTTATTTTCGTCGAAGACAAGGACATACTTAGTAATGGTATATTATATACTGTTCGTTTTTTGTTACCTTTTTTTTCATACGTTATTGAAGTACATACGTAGTTACTTCCGTCATTGAAGCTATATCGGTTGATGTTTGAACAAAGTCAACAGGTTTGGATTCAGAATGTAATAAATCAAGGACGAGCTTAAGATTAATAGTGATAAAACCATGTTACGATACCACGATAGAATATTATTCAGTTCAAATTTGTTTAATGATTCAATAATTAGTTTCCTTTCTAAGTAAACCCTTGCACTTACCCTTTGCAACTATAAGGGTTTAAACTCCAAACAAACAAATGTAGACCTTATGATGCAACGGTCAACAGACTTGCATAAGTTTAAAAGAAAACTTATTTATTATAAATTTTAGATAATTTGACCTATAAAAAATTATGTAATGTAGATTTATAATTTTAAAAAAAGGATGGGGATTTAAAAACGTGAGCCTATATTTTGAGATTTGGTCTTTATAAAATCAGTCGAGGGGTTAAGCGTGCTATTCTATAAGAAAACTATTTGTTTTGATAAGTTTTTACTGTTTTGAAGCCTTGTAATAAAATAAGAAACGTAATAATAGTGGAAACTAAATTATTACTGTTAATAGTCAACCCTAACTGTACCGTATTTGAAGCAGCTGTTTGGATTCTGGACAGAAAACACATAGCTGATACAAAATTAAAACTTATCCACTAAACCTTTAGACATTTTTTAGCAGTAACTGTTCTTACTGTGTCTTTGTTCAACAAAGGAACATATATATATTATTCAGTTTTATTCATTTTTAGAGTAAGGAATGGTATAAAAATGTTCGTATATAGTCCAAAAAAAAATACAATATTTCAAAGATTTCTTATTTTATCTGTTTTCAACCCTCCCTTCTAATAAGAAAAATAAATAAATTAATAGTAGTTATTATATTTATAATCGACAAAGAACTTTACCTTACAAGCTGGGTAACTTATGTTTTTGCAAAAACGATATCGCAATCCAGTAGGTACCCAAATAAAGTTTATTATAAATTATAGACACGAATATAGATGATAATTATTAAAGTTTCCATTTATACGGCAAAATTCAATTAAAGTATAAAACCAAGACTACCGCAACTTTGTATATATAGTAATCCAAAAGCAAATGATATAAAACATGTAATTGTTAAATATATTATTTAGTAATTTCGTATGAAAAAGTTAGTATATAATGTAGACAGATTATATACAGCTCTGTAAGTAACTGTGTACAGACTGTTCCGTGTAGTGTTCAGACAGGATCGATAGCTACGCCCGCGCCACCGACACAACTCAAGTGATGTTCTCTGGATAAAATGGCGTCGTGAGCTGTTTATAATGATAGAGTCCTTAATTATTGTAAAAAAATTCTCGGAACAACCAACGATTTAACAAAAAAAAGAACTAAAGTTGTTAAACTATGTTTGTAATTATTTGATATGCCTTTAGTCTTTTTTATTGTCGTACGTACTTTGAATTATGATAGTGTCATTGTGTTTTATATAAATAATGATTACACTTTGAAGACGACCGTTCGGAAATTCCCATAATTCAATTAAAACATATATTACCGCAATCATAAAAATCAAGAGCTAATGTAAAATACAAAAGAAAAATATAATAATACATTTTTGTCCTTGAACATTTTTTTAAATATCAAAAGTCGCCATCTTTTTACTTTCCTGAAGGACGTCGTCCAAAATCATATATATACCTTACATCAAACGGCAACTGTGATCGAAATCTGCAAAACTGTTTTGTATATTTTCGAATAAAATGTTGTTAGTAATAAAAACTACAAAATAAAGGATCTCTTTCTCTTCAAACCTAATAATGTTTGTTTAGTTTATTGTATACAAACTATTTAAAATAGAAAAAAAAGTTTTATTTATTAATATACTTATAATATAATAAATATAATTATAACAGAATTTTAACTTATCGTTTCAATTTTTAAAATTCAAGTAAGAACTAATTTTATATTCCTATTATTTCTTTTTCTTATATTGATTATATGAAACTATTATTATATGTCATGGAAGAGGTACACAGATTTACTAAATTTTGTGGAAGAAATATGTATAAAGTCCAAAGGTTAATGAACAAGCACCATATTTGCCAGAGACGCACTTTATACATGCGAACAGTTTTGTATTTCCATGTCAAATAAAAAAAATAACCTGAACCCTATAATCAAATATGATTTCCTGGCGAATGATTTTAGTTCACATAGACATTCAGAAATCATTAAACAATATTAAACAAACACTTTGAAGGTCATAAACAAAATTATGTAAAATTAATCAATCATTAATTTTTCTCTGGCATCATTTTAAACATTAAGTAATGAAATGATTTTATAACAAATATAGGTTTCCTATTTTGAAGGTCTAACGAACACTGACCTATTTTTTATAACAAAATAATCGGATAGCGTTAATACGCTAATGCAAAAAATCATACAAGTGTTATTTATTCTGCAAAATATTTATTACAGTCTTCTACCCAATCTAAAACCAATACTTTCCAATTTATGTATTCATCAAATACTGCAAAAGAAATGTATTACATCTGAGTATGTTTATTTGATATGATTCTGTTTGTACATATCGTGTTTGTGTGGGTGCCCATCCCCACTATTGGGGTAAGGGGAAGCTGTAGGGTGGATGTGGGGTGCGTGTGGGCGGCCCGACTCTACTCTCCCTCTATTGATCACAGCCGCCCACACGTAAAAGATTGTTTATCGACTTCTCACAGATATTATATCTTTGTTGCGGACCGGGATTTTGGAGTACTTCATTTAAAATTATTACGAGTTATTTTGCAATTTATCAAACTCTCTGTACGTTTATTGCTTTTACATTTCCGAATGTTTATTTGAGTGTCCTTTTGCATCGTTAGTAGACTTCAAAACGAAGGAGGTTGTCAATTCGATTGTATTTCTTTTATGTTTGATAGGTGCCTCAAATCTTCATGATTTATGGTATACTAGTGGGAACCCAGTAGTCGACATTCAACCATAGTTAATTGATTTTGTAAAGTTTGAACTTTATTAGGGTTTTTTTGTCAAAAATCATATATACTTCTATAATCAAAGGTTTTCACCACGGCTACTCAGTTACTTGCCATTTTCAGTCTGTTCATTACGAGAAATAGTGATATGCCCAGTATCATCTTTTGGAAAGGTAATTGATACAGAACCTAATGATGAATCCAAAACAAAGATGTGTTTTTTTTTTATTGTAGCACGACAAAGTGACTGCACTATACCTGATGGTAAGCATAGTACAATCCAAAAACAGTGGCGACCACCGAGAGACAAATCATCCATCGTCGGTCGCCGCTGTCATGCCGGCCATAATGTCGAAAGTCACCTGGTACTGGATATGCACAGGCTGATCCCGAAACGCGACGCGCAAAAGCGAGTCAATATGACGGGCTTTTTCGCCATGTACATGGTGGTTGCGACCCAGTCGGGCTGTAAACCCCTACCACCCCGCTATCGCCATTGCCTCGTTCGTTGATCAGCAGGGTGCACCAAGTGCAGGTGAGGTTGGCTTGGGTGTCTCAAGTCTTAAGATGTTACTCGACACCCCTTACACTCCAAGTTTAATACTACCATTAATTTTTGAAAATAAATTCAGTTTTGTTACTACATCAGGTTCAATTGTCACCTAAAAATGTTGACATCCAATAAAACCAAGGAGAATTAATTAATAATTATTTCAGTGGTTCCAAAAATGTACTAAAGATAAACTGTTTATCGATTAATTATTAATGTATATATATATATTATGAATTTACATATCATATTATTATAAAATTAACCTACAATTTGACCATTTGATTTCAAAGAGCATTTAAGGCATGCAAACTCATTCATGTTAAAATTATTATATTATTGTAAAATTAACCTGTAATTTGACAAGTTAAATTCAAAGAGCATGTAAGGTATGAAACGTAAATCGTGTTATAAATATTATAATAATAGTTATATGTTATAATATCATTGTTGAAGATAGGATGAAAATGGGGAATAATTGTAACATAAGCGCAAAAAAAAGACATACAGTCGAGCATAACAACCTCCTTCGCAACCTTTTTTGAAGTTTGGTATTGACGGCTGTCAAAATGTCTTTTTTATTTACATATGTTGTGTAAAATTCCAGCAAAAATGTGAGTAATGCATATTTTAATTAATTTAATGTACTTCCAATACATTTTGTATAAAATAAATAGCTTTCTGCATTTCTCCGCCACATAAACTTTATCTATGCCAAATTTCAAGTTCATCCGCTCACGGAAATTGCTTAAAAAGGGGTACAAAGTTTTTGCTTCACGTATTAATATATATAATGATGATATGTTGTATGTATGTACCTAGTGATTGAGATATTGGTAGGCTTATGACAATCCAAATCTATGTAGCTACGTACTACATTAGCAACGTACAGATATTCTAGTGAGTTTTTATTGAAGTCACTTTTATTTATTATGTAATTTTTAGTCCTTCGACTTCTTTACAATTCTTAATTTATTAATATTTGATTTATTTATTACCTATTAACGGTGCAATTCTTATAAAAAAATAAATAACATTAATGACGCCAATTAAATAGTAAGTCATTTCTTAGGTCCGTTCGGCAATATGCACACAATACACTTGTGTGTTTATATGTTATGTTATATATGTTTTATATGTATGAAACTATTGTTTACTTATATAGTACTGGAGACAATGGGGGGATTGAGATTTTAATGCTTCTGTTAAATCATTTGTAAATCAGTATGTTATTTTAAAATGTATATATGTAATAGTTTTGGAAATAGTAATGTTATAAATTATTACTACTATGTAAGTGTACTTAATATCTATCTTATATATAAACATAATGATGTAGATCTATCTGCTCTTGGGCGCGCAATAGAAGACTGTTAAATAAATTTTAATCACTTTTTTTAATTTTATTTTTTGCCTCTTGGTCCTTATTTAAAAAAATAATTATCAGAACTTCTTATAATATAAAATTGATAAAGTTTTAAGAAATTACAAATTTACAAGCACTACGCCTTTTGCCGTGAAGTGGGACGAGTGGTGTGGTGCTTATCTGTATATTTTTTATCTCTGTACACAACATATATACTAATATTATAAAGGTGAAGGGTTTGTTTAGTAGGTTGAACGCGCTAATCTCAGGAACTATTCGTCGGAATTTAAAAATTATTTCAATGTTAAATAGCTCATTTATGTAAGAAGGCTATAGGTTATAGGCTATATATCAACACGCTATGACCAATAGGAGCAGAGCACCAATGAAGAAAGTTTCAAAATCGTTTTTTTTTTCTTCTGAGAGCTTCCACTGCGTGTTAGCGTTAGCCTAAAGTAACTATTCCACGCAAACGAAGTCGCGGACAGAAGCTAGTGTTAAGATGATATGCAACACAAATGAAGTCGCGGGTATTAGGAATTAATGAAAGTTACAAGTTTTAATGGGAATTCTTCTTATAACTAAATCAGGAATTTGTAGGTAGTTTTATCGGATTAAACATATTTTTTTAGGTATCCTGTCCCCGGATTCCAGTTATGAATTTGTCTTTATGAAATTAATGTCAACGGATGTCCATCATTATATCGCGTGGGGCGGAAGACGCGTCCGTCTTATAATAGTGATGACGTAATAGGCACTTTAAGAATTCCTAGGCATTGAGCAAAGATCAATATTGTACCTAGATTGCCTTATCTGATTTTCATATATGTGTGAATTCTGCAGTTACCCAAAACACGTTGGTATATGAATTTGTTTTAGTCATTAATAAGACCGTAGTGCAAATAACGTTAAGGCGAACTAAAAAACTATTGGCATGTATCAATGGTGCATTGATTTTACGAGTTATAATCTCGTGTAATCATATATAAAAGTAAATTTAAATTTATTTTATTACTAGCTATGCCCGCGACTCCTTCCGCGTGGAACCTATAGTAAATAAACAGTGACTAATAAATCATTTGAATATTTTAAGCCCATCTACTTATCTACTTTTCACTCGTACTTAAGACGCGTCCTCATTATAATCACATTAACTTTTGATAGAGTGGACCGATTTTAATATAACCAAAATTCAATGTTACTCGAGGATATGCTTTATGATTGAATTGAAGGTTTTATCGTGAACGCATTTTTTTTCTCGAACTGACTATGCTATTGACCTAGCAAGGTCTTAACAGCTTCACCGGACTACAATGAACGCAGTACTTTAGATATGAATAGAAATGCATATACAGACATTTTAAATTAGGTAAATAGTATTTAATTACTTATTACAAAGGATCTGTCACAATAATATTAACAAAATTATAAAAAGTACAGACACGTTACATTCTTACGTTACGTTTACATTCTTATTAGGTACTAGCCTCTGCCCGCAACTTCGTTCGCGTGGAATAGATACACTAACACGTAGCAGTTCTTAAAAGGAAAAAAAATCCCGGTATTGAAACATTTTTCATCTGTGCTCTGCATCTCCTATTGGTCTTAGCGTGATGATATATAGCCTATGACCATTCTCGACGAATGAGCTATATAACACCGATAGAATTATTCGAATCGGACCAGTAGTTCCTGAGAGTACCTCCTACAACGTCACAAACTCACAAACTTTACCTCTTTATAATGTTAGTATAGATATGTATAGATTACTTTACGGTGATGAAAAAAGAATCATAATGGATACTTAACATAAGCAATTAATTCAATATTAGTAATTTTGGAAAATACAAAAAGTAACTTTGTTAACCGACTTCAAAAAAAGGAGGAGGTTATCAATTCGACTGTATTTTTTTTTTTTTTTTTATGTTTGTTACCTCATAACTCTGGACTGGCTGCACCGATTTGGATGATTCTTTTTTTATCTTACGAAACTTGATGATAATTTTTTTTTTCTAAATGACTACGCTATTGACCGAGCAGCGTCTTAACAGCTTCACCGGACTACTGAAGTGAGCACTTAAGGCACTCAGCCGATTTTATTTTGGCAACCATCTCAAGGGTGCATGGCATACCTCGGCTTGGCTGTTGCCTGTTGTATGCAAAATCGCGATCTATCTTAGCTAACCTAGCTAACTATTCATATATGTATGAGTTGTTGAAACGTATATGTGTACCAAGCATACACGTCTCAACAACTTCTTCATATATTTATTATCGGAAAATTGAGAGTTTTTCAGTTCGATAAGGGAAAAAAGTAAACCCTTCCACTTTCATGTGTAAGCGTGTAGGCGTGCACCCGTGTGGAGGTGATCGTGAAATTATTCTTAAATATAGGAAATAATTGACTTATGTTAATCAAATACATAACATGAAAGTGTGGTAATTATAACATTGCCAAATATATATAAAAAAATATTACTTCTCTGTTATTTATATATTGATTTGACCGAAATGATAAACTAAAAACTGTTTTCTATAATCTATAATTTATTATTAGTTTTTATGTTCGGTTTTCTTATAATGATTATATTATAAACAATTTAATCAGTAAATTAGGTAAAAATAAAACTATAAGTTTGTCAATTCAGTATTCTAAAAGATTCTTTATGCTTAGTTAAATTTCTTAATAATACCAATGCAGAGCTAAAGCTGTGGAAACTTTAAAAATAAAATTTGAATTTAAAGTACTTTTGTTTTACTGGTCTGTAGTAAAAATAAATTTCTTGAAAATCTTTAAGTGGGTGAAAATGGGAGGTTAACAATTGTTTACAAAACCCCCGTCAATTCTGTGGTTCAAGTCATGAAATTCGCTACGTTTTTTGTTGATTAAAAATATATAAATATACATTTTATTTACAGCTTTTTTATTTATTTATTAATTCAGACATGATCGAAGACCTTATCTGTCTTTTTTAAGATTCCATTTTTTACCCACGTCTTAACTTTTTTTTTTCCAAATGACTACGCTATTGACCCAGCAACGTCTTAACAGCTTCACCGGACTACGTCGTCTTATCTATTGACGAGTTTACTAAGTACTTATTTACGGTTGTAGGAAAAATAACCACTAAAGCATTGAAATAAGCAAAATATATAATATAAATAACCATCTTTAATGTTATCTTTTTGAAGATCAAAGAGGCTACAGAAGCGTTGATATTATTAATATTAGAATAATTACAATTTTCAAAAAATCTGTGTCCTGTAAACATAACCATGTGCAGTTCAGATTCATTATGTTATATTCACATACGTTATTAACACCAGATGTGGTGCAATTAGTAAACGGAACTATACTATTGAAATAGGTAAATCATTGCATTATAACCAAGAGTTATAATTATACTAGGTAACATATACTAGCTTTATGAAATGACTTCGACTGCGTAGAATTAACACTATTACGAGTAGCCTATTTGTTATCCGTTCTTTCTTCAATCTTCATACTATTAAAGCAATAAAAGAAACTGATCGGTGGTTTTGATATAAAGATGATATCAACGGAAGAAAGCAGAATTGTAGTAACTTGAATAATCCTACTTTATATCAGAGTCAAAACTTCAATATTTTTTTATGCGTAGTGCTATAACTAGGCTGAAAACCAAGGTTGTATCGATGAAGAATTGAATTCTAGGAAAGCGATACCCAGAACATTTGAAGCGGTATTTTTTTGTACAAGAATATGGTAAAAAGTAATCTAGCCCAAAATGCAAGTTACGACATTTCCGCTTTCTCCCGTCGATATCTACGTATCTAAAACTAAATGTGAATAAATAGGCAAATTAATTAAATACATTATTTGTAATTTCTGACAATAATTGATATTGTTTTGTATAAGTTATATGCATAAAAGAATTTACGACAGGAATCAGCTATGGCATAATGAAAAGATAGAGCATTACAAATTTGTTCCATAAAATAATGATTTTTATATATGATAAAATAATTATTTAATTTACCACATAAATACTCATATTTAATAAATATAAAATGCAACTATGCGTAGGCGCGCTATGTTTGGCGGCATTTATCATAGGGCGCTAGGTTGTCGGCGCGTGCCGCATAACATTGGTAGAACGAGTGGCCGACAAAACAGTTTGAATCTTACGTTTATACAGATAGGGTTGCAAATGTTTTTGAGTACTTCGTTAACATTGCAAAGTTCGTGTTTTGCATCGCCACGCCAACAACCAGGTTTACGCTCCGCCTATTAACGTTTCACATCAAGAAGTTATGCAGTGTAAATCTGCGTATAGGTCATGCCTGATTCTGAACACTAAATTTTTTGCTTATTAAATTTGCACGGACCTTTGTTTTTTTTTTTTATTTTATAAAAGGAATCCAAGCTATTCATAGCTATTTTCTAGTGAAAGTGTCGTCAAAGTCGACAAATCAACCAACTAATAAATTACTAAATGATGATTGTTTTAATGTTATTTACTGAGAATAAAGATTTCTGTCACTACCCGTTGTAACAGCAGGCCACAGAAATAAATGTAAGTAATGGGTACCTCAACGAGGGTTGCTCAGTTAATATTGGCGCGCGCCTATCGATTGCCGCCTTCCTACAAGGACAAGGGCGTCCCACGTCAGGGTTGTCCATTACCTACGATATACACAACAATGTATGTTATTTTATATACAGTAACATTTACACTATTCATGTATTAAGAACATGTTTTAGTAACTAATGAGCAACCAAAATAGTCTTTCCTAAATAGAAATAAATTTCCGAACGTATGTAAGTATTTTAAGCTCGTAATTTCCGTACGAGTGCATAACATATTAGGTTATTTTTTGAAGTTGTACTTCTTTTGATGCGTTAGTGAAAAATGATGAGAGTAAATTTTTAGGATGCGCGCGCACACCGTCACGAAAAATCGACACTCTGAAGTTAGCTAAAAAGTCAACATTTTGTTTCCTTGTATTTGTAGTTTGAATTTCTTAGTATTAAAACTTTCAATGTGTTAAACACCTTTTTTCTACTGTTAGTGTCGTTTTTTCTACAAACGTAGAATAAGGCGAAAGATAAAAATTTTCAATAAAAGATTTTTATCCTGTTACGCCAAAGAAGTATAAACTTCTAACCCGTGTAAATTAGTACACGCACTCTTTTTTTGTCTATTTGTAATTGCCAGTACAAGGTTTGTATGAAAAGAAATGTATGAAAATGTTCGAGACACAGAGTCTTCCTTCATGGTGTCTTTCCTCCTTATACCATGTCTTGTCCTTATTTATTAAAATTAACAAAATCAAACTTAGATCAGGTTGTATATTTCTTAATCAATATGTACCCAACTTTAGCTATATGTATGTTTTTATGAAACATACAGTAACTAGGTCTGATCACAAATTAATTATATTCTTTTCTGAATTACATTTTTTAATCGCTCTTCCATGTCATTGGCGGAATTCTGTATTACTTACACAGGGCGCCATAGAGTTAAAAAAGAAGGAGAAAATGTATGAGAAAGTATACGAAAAAGTAAAAAGAGTTAATAAAAAACATCCATATAAGAATTAAGTGAGTGCGTGAGATAGAAAACGGTAAAGAAATCTTCAAAAATATTGACAAAATCTATAGTTTGATGTTCAGTTTTTCGGTTGCCATTTTATTTCAACACATGTTCGTAGTTAAAGGGACGCTTTGGTCTCGATCTCTTTGTTAGTCCAAACCGTGCAAAGTCTGTGCGTGCACCTAGTACTGTAGTCCAGTGAAGCTGTTAAGACCTTGCTATCTAAGAATGGGTCGGCTCGTCCGGGGTAGTACCACCCTCTCACAGAAGACTGATGTGAAGTAACAGTGCTTGCATTATTTCGTTTCGTTCGGTCAGTGAGAGTGCCGGAGGCTCACCTCTCCTCACCTTCCCACTCTCCTCATCCCTTTCTCACTCCCTCCCCCAACACAGTTTAGCAAAGCACCTGCGACTCCCCTGGTGTTGTGTCTATGGACGGTGATGATTACTTAACATCAGGTGACTCACATGTTGGTTTGCCTCCTATGATATAAAAAAATAGGTTAATAGCGTAGTCAGTTCTAGAAAAAAAAAACAGCTAGTATTTAATAAAAATATAGACACTTTGAATATACAACTTACTAGTCAACCCATTTAAGACTCTAGGATTTTAAGGTAAATACTATATATTCCCTATGTTATCAATAAGATTTAAATTGTTTGTTTTTTAGTAAGGCCTTAACAGCGTCACCGGACTACAAACTGTATTTCTAATAAAATAAATTATTATTTTAATTAAGCCTACATTTGTTCTCGCTTTTCTGTACGTTACTGTATGGTAATAAAATACGTTGTTTTTGTCGATATACAGTTCCTGAAAGTAACTAGTTTTTAATACGAAACCAGATCTCGTTTGGTGTATAAATACCGTTTTTATAACTTGTTATGGTGAAAAACGCACGTGTTTATCTATATATAAATAAATAACATTGAATTATCTGTTTGTAATATCAAAATAATTGTTTTCACTTTATTAAAACACATTAAAAAAAAATTGTCTATATATTTTTTCCAGCCAGGTTCCGAAATGGTTTGACCAATTATGACTGTACTTTCGTTGATACATAGCTGAAGTTATTATTCGTAAATTTCTCTTTATTAAATATATGGCTCCATACAAGTATAGTAATAAACTATAAAAACAATATCCCGTGCAGTGCTCATGCTCACTTTGACATTGAATAACTTTTTTTTGCAAATTCCATGCAGATGTAGTCGTGGGTGAGAGCTAGGTTTATATAATGTAGTGGTCATCTCCGATAACATATTTTTTAACTTTTTTTTTTTTAAACGACAAGTGCACAACAATGTACCTAATGGTAAGCGTATTGTTATCTAAAAAAATACTGCGACCATGAAGAGATCTACAATCTATCAGCATTCGCTGCTGTCATACCACCCTGCAAACCTCTTGGTTGTACTGAAAACGGATACTGTGATAGGTCTGTTACCATACGCTTGGTGATAGCAATGCAGTCCAGTACATAATCCTATCTATCTTACATGCAACCCTAAACCGTTATTGGGATGTTCCTGCACTGTAGCCCTTATTTTTGAAACGACTTCATAGAGGAAGAAGTTTTGAATTTGGTTGTATTTTTGATGTGTAACATTTATAGGTGCGGGTAAACCTGATTGTTGGCGTGGCGAGATTGTGAGACGTGGCGACGTGATGCCATGCGTATACGACTGTGCGCAATCTCGCTTGCCGCACTAAGCTTGCATACCTATAGTGTAATTTGACAATTCGAGATTCGTTCGATTCGAAGAATTTCGATTCATATTTGCCGGGCTTCCCGTTACGGCTCAATTTTTTTTAATGTTTGTTACCTCGATAATTCATTTATAAATTGCTTTTAATTTTTTTTTTTATTGTAAAGAATATTTTCAAGGAGGTCCTATTTTAAGGTCATTAGCATTGGACCTTGGATTACGAAGATACACCAAGGAACTTCTCAGTATCAATACTCGGTGTATTGTTATTAGGATAAGAGTAGGTTTATGACAATCCTTAGACGAAATAATTAAGTACAAAGCTATGTTCAAGGGCATTTTGATGTATTCTTTTAGAGTAGCTTTTTTGAAGTCGTTTTTATTTTTTTATTGAACTTTTATTGCAAATAAAGTGAATTCATCAGTTTTTGGCGAGATTTCAGTCTGTCATGTAGTGGATTTTATATTTTATTCATAATCTTGTGTTTCTTGACTCTATATTGTGTAAAGTTGGTGGTGTTTTACGTAATATGGTTAGTTTATTGTGCATAAGTGAAGTGAATGGAAAATAATACCACGGAGCATGAAATTCTGAGGTGCCACAAAAACTCCCTGGAGGGTTCTAACAAGAGATCCACCATCTTGTTAGAATATTGATTGACACGACGCTTGATATTGTAATGATCGTACGACGCTTGTAATATTATTGATTACTCGACAATGGCAGTAATAATCTGACAGATTGATTGCCAAAAATAAAGTTTAAAAAAAAGTGAATTCTTTGTTTATAATATAAAAAAGACACTTTAAACATGTTAACCCCTCTAGTCCCTAGAACCATACAAACAAATATAGACCTTATGAAGCACGGATCAATAGACAGCTGGTAGCATAGGTTTTTAAAAATTACTGAATTTATTACAAAATTTGAAAAAGTGGATTATTCAACATTTCAACAAATAAAATACAATTTATTTAAAATGTATTATTAAACAATGTATTCATTTCCAAGAACTTTTTTTACTAAATCATGAAACTTACAATTTATCTATGAGTTTACTTTTTTTATGTAGGATATAATTTTTTAAAATATAGCATCTGACATTTTGTGACTTAAATCTTAACCCGGAAACCAAGGGGTTAAAAATTATCTGTAAATCCTAGTTTACATCCAGGACAGTCATATGTGTATAGGAAAGCGACAAACATATTAATATGTGCTTATATTTTTTGAATTAACCAATAATTAATAAGACGGTATTACCATTTGTTCCATTGATTCTATTTCCTAAGGTAAATGTTTAGGTAATTATCATTAAAAAATTTTGCTTTGGACATAGGCTAAAATGCAATTATAAATCGGTGGTTTATCTTAAAAAATCGAAATATGTATTCAGCAGCTGTAATCGAAAACTAGAAGCTTCTTTTGACTTCTCTGAAGAAAACTTAACGTGATACTATAATCGGTCACATCTATGATCACTTAATCTTAGGTGTGAATATGAGATTCAACATTATACTTCATGTATAACACGACGAAGAAACTTCTTTGGCTTGTATATATTAAATCTATCTAATACCTTTAAATGAGCAATTCTTGTATATTTGTATATATTCAGGATCTCGGAAACGGCGTCATTTAATTCCGCGAAACTTAGTATGTAGGTAGTTTCGGGGATGATAAATCGATCTAGCTAGGTTTTATTCATAAAAGACTTTTTTAAACTAAGTTTTCAGGCAATGAAAAAATATAGCTAGAATATAAAGATAAATTTCATCGGCGCTGTCAAAACAAAAATAGCTCAAATGGAAATCGGTTGCTTCGAAAATTCGTGTAACCTCAGTTCGAATCCGAGTGCAGCAGAAGAGATATCTTTTTAATATTTTTTAATGTGAAAAATGCTAATTTAGTAAGGCTAACTGAACAGTTTATTATAATTTAAAAATGTTTTTTTAAAGAACCGAGCTAGGTTCGGTCGCCCAGGTACTTATATAAATACAAGAATGCTATAAACTATACGAATACTATTTGAAGTCCATTAGTATAAATACTTCACTATATATTTGCTCATTTTGCTTTACTAGAGCCAGAGAGACACTACACTTACACTTAACTTACTTACAATTAATATATACCTACATTATATTTACGCGTAACGCGTAACAAAAAACTTTTCATTTAAAGATCTTGAACTTTGTTCTTATATTTCAATAGGACTCAGTTATTTCAGTCATTTACATGGCCCCATTTCAGTGTGACATAACATACAATTATGAACTTATATAATACCTTACAATCTGTAACTAAAATTTAAGAAATGTTTGTTCTGTTGGCAACCCCGACTCCCTGGCAATCCCTGGCCTCAAGCCGCGGTTGGGCGCGGGGCGTTACGTGGCAGTGACGCGCGGCTAAAACGTAATATATTTATTTTGAAGGTCTAGGCGCAGATTAACTCTACATCGCGTTGCTGTAAGTACTGTTTTTTACTATAAAATTCAATGCTTTAGTTGACTTTTTTACCATTGAAAGGATTTTTTTTCTATTATATATAATACGATGATGATATGATTTCGAAAAGAGTTGTCATTAAAAACGATTGTGTATCGTAAATATGGATGTAATCGTATGATGAGTCTGAATTAAATGATATTATTATTATTATGATTATATGTCTATTATGTTGTTATTATTAAAAAGTATGTTATGAATAATGAAAAGGTAAACCAGATTGTGTTTCTTGCCGGTTCTTTTCGATGACTGGGCTGTGTTCCGAACCGGTGATAGTTTTGATGTTTGTAAGTGCCTCCTCAGGGCCTAAATTTAATAAAGAATTTTTAGATTTTGTTTTTGGCTACTTATCTAATTACTGTTTTTTCGATCTAACTACGCTATTGACCTAGCAAGGTCTTAACAGCTTCACCGGACTACAATATCTAATTACATTTTAAGCTAAATAAATAGGAATCTCTTCATGGAAATAGTTACAAATACTGCCTAAAATGCCTAAATTCTTAATTATAAACACAAAGTCTTACTCATAGATTATTACTAATTCGTTCATATACAAAGAATGAAAAGCTGTAGTAACTATAAAATAACATAATACAATCGTAGACGTGTCGTGCTTGAAATGATCGAAAAGGACTAATTAAATGTAAGAACTTGTTTCAGAGATACCCAATATTCCTTGAGTGCTTACAATTGACTGCTCGTCGAAGAACGTACAGAGGTTTTATTGTGACATGTTCTTGTATGGTATACGTTGTACTTCATATACACAGAAGTAATGTAACTTGACTCTCCAAGTCCGTCTTGCGAGTTGCTATTTTATTTATGTTCAGAATGGAAACATACTTTATTTCAATCAAATGATCCTTTGAATTACCATTTATGACTAGTTCTTTTACAACTTCGGCACCGTTTCAATACTCTATACGTTCCAATAGGAAGAACTATCACGATATACATTGAGGATCATATTTGATTGCAATGATTAATAAAGTATTTTGTAAAATTAACTTTCAAACGTATAATACAAAAATTAACGTAAAATAAAAGCGACTTCGAAATTTCGAATTCATAGTCCAATACTAACGACATTAAAATGAGACCGCTTTAAAAAATTCCCCTTTCCAATAAATCAAAGAATTTTCTAAGTTAAAGTTATAAATGACATAATTCTAAGTTAAAAATAATAAAAAATACAACAGACATCAGAACCGTCACCTTCTGGAAGTAGATTAAAAACAAGACTAAATCTAATAAAAAGACAACAACATAGATACCTTCAATCTGCATTCAATTCATTAATTTGAAACGTGTACCCATTATTTTTTAAGTTATAATCACTACCTAATAGAGTATGCTCTGTATATCCTACTATAATATCGAAACTTGAAAAAAACTTTTCATTACTTCTTATTTTTATACAGATAAAAATGTAGATACATATTTATACATTTTGAACACTGTTACTGAATAGACAGAATAATCATTTCCATATATCAATATTATTCACATAATAATAATACACCTTAACACGGTAAAACGTGATTTACATAGACCTTGAAATTATTATACAACAAATTGATAATAATCTTTGAAACCCTATTATAAAATCAGAGCACATCATTGAAAGACTATGATATATCGAAGACCTTGAAAATAATGTTAACTATAATTTCAAGCGGATCTCTTACAAGAACTAAAATGGAGTGTTCTGTCACACCTGTTCTTTATAGGCAAATCTGAATTGTAGTCCGGTGAAGCCGTTAAGACCTTGCTAGGTCAATAGTGTAGTCAGTTCGAGAAAAAAAAAGATAAATCTGAACCGTTCCTATACGAAGGTCACTGGTCTATGCTATTAAAACCAAATTTTAACAACTTTGCCGATTGAACTGCCATATTATCTTAATATTTCATGTAATAATGTAAAGTGCTTTTAGAAGCTTTCGTGAAATTAATAAAATATACTGCCTGAGCTTACGGCAGAGGATTTACTCTGACCTTTAAGAGACAAAAGGTCGTGAAAGGTTAGAAATAAATTAAGGAATATCTAAGTAAAATTATATCGTAGTACATTGAGTAAGAAGTAGGGACTTTTGCATTAATTCCTAAATAATGGTCATGTAATAAAGACAGAAACTGGATAAAAGGCAAAAACTGATATAATTGAATGGTTTTCGATGTTATAAACTTAAGAAATGTTGCATAAAGAAGTATTTTACATTTATTTTTCTTGTTAGTTAGTTTTTGAATTGATTAAGAAAAACCAAGAATTAATCAAGATTCTTGCCGTTAGATCAGACTGATACTTTGACATTATTGAGTATTCGGTTTTAGTGCCAATATTGATAGATGTTCTATAGTATCGTTATTAAGACCACAATGTCTGCCATCTAAGAACAAATTTGATCCTCATAACACTAAGACACTTATTTTATTGAGTAAGTAGTCATCATCTTCTTACCTTTATCTCATCTAAATAGGCCTTCCACTCTCCCCTACCAGATGTTATCCTTTTATACACATGTTTTTTCACACAATCCATCCACACCTTTTTCGATTTTGTTCTACTCCTAAATCCGTCCACTTACTAAAAAAAAATCTTACTATATGCCCGTACCATGCTAACCTATTACCCTTCAACTTCTCCATCATTGATGCTATTTTCAAACTTTCTCAGATATTCATTCTTAATCTTATCCAGTCTGGTTACACCACACATCCATCTTAACATTGACATCTTTGCTATATGTAATCTTTCGTCAACTGCCACTTTCGTAGTCCAGCACTCGAATCTATATAACGCGACTCATCTTATTATAGTTATTTACTAAGTACTGTTTCATATGAATACAATTTGTGCACACGTAATACAAATATAGCACGAAAAAAAATGGATGTCTAGCAAAGTTAGCAAAACGAAACAGGCGCACGGCACATCGCGGCTTTCATTTGAGCTGTTTATACCTTGTAAGTACTGCTTCAATGGTATTAGTGAATGAAATGTTGAATTGCAAACAGAGTTTAACCACATCGTAGAACTCTACTGTCGTTATTCTACTGTCACCAGTGCAATTTATCATTAGATACAATGTATTACTAGAAGTAATATACCAGTTGATAGTAGATTTAGTAATAATTTCTAGGATGCGTTCTAAAACACTTCCGGTTGGCGATATGAAAGTACTCACATATTTTGATACATATAATACAGTGTAGTTATAAAGAAATCAAGTGCTCAATAAAGATAAATACATATCAAACATGGCCTTCGATTCTTTAATTCTCGGTCAAGAGAATTAATGTAAATTAACCATACATCATAATTATAGTACTTTTATTTAATTTGTGTTGTATTTGAATAAATGGTAAATTGTTTTAATATTGTTTACAATTGTCTTTATTTTACAATAATTTGCAAAACTGATACCTAGACCAATAATGAGAGGATAAAACTAAGACTGGATACGTCTCGTCTTATTCTTGCATTTGGGCAATTCCTATGATGAGATCATCCACACAATAAAAGTTATTTCCCCTCTCTTCGAAACACATTTAGAGGCAAAAGTAGAGGGTATAGAAGAGGGTTTGTGTGTTCTATGAATTTTAGTTTGCTTTGAAATAAGTCCCGAATTTACTTAATTCGGGTAAACCCATTTAGTCATCGAATCTTTGATAATGTTTATCACAATGTTAAAACGTATATTAATTATGATGATAAAATAATTTTTCAACATATTAAGTTAACATTGTTCAGTTTTGGTTATTATTCCTGAATAAATCACCATCGCTTAAAATTATATATATATATATTATTTAATAACTTTAAACGAGCAATTTTTGCATATTTTTATATTTGAATATATTCAGGATCTCGGAAACCGCGTCATGCATTTCCGTGAAACTTAATATGTAGGTAGTTTCAAGGACGATAAATCGACCTAGCTAGATTTTATTCATAGAAAACTTTTTTTATCTGAGTTTTCAGGTAATGAGAAAATATAGCTAGAATATAAAGATAAATTTCGCCGGCACTGTCAAAACAAAAATAGCTGATGGAAATCGATTGCTTCGAAAATTCGTATAACCCCAGTTCGAATCAAAGTGACAGCAGAAGAGATATACTTTTTTTTTTGTACAAAAAATATTCATTTTGTGATGCAAACCCATGGACTTAATATGCTTAATGTATTAAGTCCATGGGCAAACCTAACAGTTTATTTAAATTTAAAAATGTTGTTTAAAGAACCAAGCTAGGCTCGGTCGCCCAGGTACTAATATTGAAGTTGCTAGTAAAACAAGACATTGTTTTTATTTATCGAGTATATTCCTAACATATGTCAATCAAATAACTAACTTCAAGCATGACTGATCGCTAAAGTAACTCATTACTTATTGTTGCCCGGGGATAAAACGGAATTGGTGTGGCCAGGAGCGAGGCAACCTTGCGGAGGACGATTGCGCGCGCACCCAGATCGATCTTCCACCTTCGGTCGCTTGTTCCCCCTCACATCTGCGTCTGTTCCCTCCCAACACTCCCGGCACGAGTGAGGTCTAGCGCCCACTTTCATGACTAATTTTATTCGCAGCTTGCCGGGTTCCGATTTTGCGTCGTATCTTCACATTATATCTATATTATGTTAACTTCGAACACTTATAATATTCATCGGCTTGATTTTAAATACAAAAAAATAATTACAACTGATATATAACAATTAATACAACCGTAACTCGTAATTATCAAGTCCCTACGGAAATGTATAATTTTGTTATTAGTTGCTACATAAATAAGAATATTTGAAAATAGAACACAATATGAATAACTGTTACGAAGCCATAAATAAAGCAAAAATAGTCTTCATGAAAATAGTTCCGGGTTCTTTTGATAATACGCCTCGAGGTGGCTACTTAGTTTGTAATTAAAGGTACATAATGATGTTAGGAAAGATGGCGTACGTGTGAGTCGGTTAGCAACCGAACTCTCAAGAGCGACTAGTTTTTGCGGCTATGTTATTACATCAGAGAGGCCTCAGGCAGTGCCGCGGCCGCGGTCGGTCCGACATCGCAAACGGCTTAACAATATCCACTTAGTAAAATTAGAACATAGCGATAAACCAGTTCTTCTCTCTGTTGACAGTCAGCTCTTTCTCTTAGCAGACCAAATATGAACAGTTCTTTCATGTTTTTCACATAATTCAATCTACTGGGGATTAACAGTATAGGAAAGTAATTTAAATGAATGTTCATCATCGCAGTTCACTATTACTTACTCAAATTTTGCATACGTAACACATTACATAATTAGTCCGCTGAAGCTGTTAAGACCTTGCTGGGTCAATAGCGTAGTCATTTCGAAAAAAAAAAACAAATTACATATTTTCCTATTATTAATCAAATAACTACAACAATTGATATCCAATTATGTATATGTATCATTTCCCTTACAAGAAATAGTATAAAATATTTTTATGTAGTAACTACTATAGTTAACAATATCTGTATTAAAAACAAAATATGTGCGTATAAGTATGATCACTCATAGAAAATGTTGGCTCATCCTAATAGCCTTATATACGGGTTATTTAATTCATCGTTTAAACATGGCGGACCATTGGGCTTCTACATAACTCAGTGACGTGAGCCCTGGTCCGCCGACAGTCACGATGACGGAAGAATGGCGAGAGAGGGGCGGTGCAGCTCCCGGTGCATCACCATTCTCCGCCTTTCCTTCCCCCCGAGCCCCTTAGCGCGCGCGGCCCATTGCCAAGTTCAATGCCAAGGTCATGCGCGCGCGAGTGCGGCTGCGCGCCGCAATGCAGGAGCGGCCGGCGGCAGGCGTCCACCTAGCCGTCAGTGCCTCACCGACGATCGTGCTATACACCGCATCGCAATTTTCTTCTACCAATGGTTCACCTGACAATAATAATACCGTATGATTCCGTAATAACCGTGACATGGAAGCATTATCGCGTGTATCAATCGAACGTGCTAATATCGTGCTAATATTTATTTGATTTTTTTCAGGTGAACCGTTGTAATCGCGATGCGTTGCGGCAACATTGGTTTTGTTCGGACATGAATCAGTTGAACCTCAATGTGCTCTGACGCCTCATCAGTACTATGCACATTAATGCAACACACCCTAAGAGGAAATATGCTTAGTAAGTGCCTATACTACTTAACATTAGCTTATATTTGATTTTACCGTCCAATTACGTCGCCGGCATTTAATTTTCATTACAGTTCTTCATATTCATTTTAGTAATTTATACCAGATCTATTTCATTAGAGTATATTCCAACCAATATGCAACATTATCAGAAGCATTGTTACGCTTATATACGGCCATATGTATTTTGAATGTTATTATGCTATACCTATATGTTTGTATCTAGATTACACAATTTTATTTGAAGTTTCAGCTTTATCAGCACGTCACGATCATAAATATATCAGGATAAATATAATTATAATAAATAGATATTTTCCTAAGTATTCATAATTTTTTTCAGTAATATAATTCATGTACGGAACTCGTAATATAATTTACAATTGTTTCTAATTCGTATTAAATATCAATCGAAATGATTTTTTAATTTAAAATGTAAACCTTCGTTCGTTTATTTTTCTGTTCATATACGTCCGAAATTCGATTAAATTAATTAGTGAACGGTTTTATTACATACGATTAAAGAAAAGAGTGTAATTATTTATATATCGCAGAGAGTTATTTAATATACAATTCACGTTTAAGAAAATGATTCCAAACACATCGCAGGGCTATCAAGGGCACCCACTAAACCACTAAGGGCAGCACACAATGTTACGTATCCTGTTGTGGAACAATCCGCAAAAAATGTCGAACGTTTGAGTTCAAGGTAATCGGGTGATCCCAGAATGCGCAGACGACGGCTTAGTTGAGCCAATTCAAACAAAATTATTGGTTGATAACTCGATCGTGTGCAGATATATTATTATCTAATCGATTGTTATTTTGATAACGTGAAAATCACGTTCTTGTCGCTGGTTTTTAAAAAATACAGTGGACATGTATTTCAAAATATATCTTCTCTATTTCTATTTTTGATTATTTATTTACATTTCAAATATACGTAAAAGTGATCTTTTTACTTAATCTGGTATACGCATTTACGCATAATTACGCATAGTTTGCTGTTGGTACCTTAATACTGCCTTCATTTGACGCAATGAATAAGGAAATATTCCTTTCGAAAGTAACAACGCAATAATTGTATTAATAAAATATATATTTTCTTAAGCCAAGATTAGCCCTTGCCAAATGTAGAGCCAAATGTGTTTAAAAAACATTTTGTTTAGAATTTTTCTTGATAAACAATAAACGTCGTAGTGCAACGGTTTTATTGCTTCATATAGATTATAGTAAATGATTAAATGAAAATAGTACGTTGTACATTCACACCCTAAGCATATTTCTGAAGGTACTCGTTTAGAAAAGCAGTACGTTGCTCTTCGGGTATATCACGAAACTTCAAGGATTTCTTTTCTATCTTTTTTTTTTTTTTATTGAAGCCAGACATAGTGACTGCATTACGCCTGATGTTAAGCATAGTACAATCCAAAAACATCGGCAACCACCGAGAGACAGATTATCTATCGCCGGTCGCCGCTGTCATGCCGGCCATAATGACGAAAGTCACCCGATACTGGATATGCACAGGCTGATCCTGAAACGCGACGCGCAGAAGCGAGTCACTATGACTGGCTTTTTCGCCAAATACATGGTGGTTGCAACCCAGTCAGGCTGTAAAACCCTACCACCCCGCTTTCGCCATTGCCTCGTTCGTTATTCAGCAGGGTGCACCACGTGCAGGTGAGGTTGGCTTGGGTGTCTCAAGTCTTAAGATGTTACGCGACACCCCTTACACCCCACACCCTTACACCCTTACACATAAATAAACTGTCTGTTTGTAATATCAAAATCAGCATTTTACTAAATGGATATGAAAGTATATACGATAGTTATATGTATATAAAAAAATGTTTTCTTTGTCCATTTGTTCCGGCTAATTTCCGTAACGGTTCGGTCTATTTGGACGGGACTTTCACTAGTACATAGCTGATGTTATAAAGAGTAATTTTAGGCTACTAAATTAATGAACACAGAATTACATTGCACGCAATCGAAGTCTCCAGTAACGTGTTAGTATATGATACAGTTCGCAGAATATTTGGAACGAATAAAAACTTCTTTTTTTTTAATTTAGAACAAATCTAAATGCTACAACTTGAAGAGACACAATATGGTATCAGAAATCTGCAAATTAATTACATTAGTTTACCGGTTTTAAAATCAATACTATTTTCTGATGATAAATCCTATAATAAAAAAAAACAACCAATTTATCTGTACAATAATAATTTCAAATTAGAAATATTGAGTTAATTGATGTTATGTTATTTGTAATTTCAATATTTCTTTTAAGAATATGAAACAGAGTTTCAAAGAAATCTAAATCTCTTGTCTACACACCTTAATTCATTTATATTAGAATTGTAATTGACATTAGCTTATTTTGTATCATATTACCTATTGGTTAATTGAAGAACATTATACTATAATTCTTGTGTAAAAGTTCTTCAATTTTATACGTCGTTTATTTTTAAATTTTTCCAAACACTAAATTTCATTAAAATGTGTTATCCTTCAGAAGTCAAATGAACTTCCATGACTCTGTCATCTCATCTTAATACAAATCAAAACGTATAAACAAGATAAGAACAATTTAGGCCTCCCACAGCAGCGGCTCAAGCCTAGGTTCGATCCCTCGGTAGAGAGCCCTTGAGTGCGTTGCTTGCGCGATACGGTGACACACAAATATACATCACTGCTACAACACTACACGATCACCCCCACACACGTGCACACCTACACGCTTACACATGAAAGTGGAAGGGTTTACTTTTTTCCCTTATCGATCTGAAAAACTCTCAATTTTCCGATAATAAATATATGGAGGAGTTGTTGAGGCTTGTATGCTTGGTACACATATACGTTTCAACAACTCATACATATATGAATAGTTAGCTAGGTTAACTAAGATAGGTCGCGATTTTGCATGCAACAGTAACAGCCAAGCCGAGGTGTGCCGTGCACCCTTGAGCTGGTTGCCATAATAAAATCGGCTGAGTGCCTTAAGCGCTCGCCTTAGTAGTCCGGTGAAGCTGTTAAGACCTTGCTGGGTCAATAGCGTAGTCATTTCGAAAAAAAAAAAGATAAGAACAATTTTTAATTTAGCTTATATTATTACCAAGATAAAATTCAATATATAGCAGGACTCTCGTTTTATCTGTTTTTATATCCCGTCCTTTAAAACTCGTCTCCAATATGTCTCGTTTCAAGGCCACGGTACTCGTAAGTCGTAAGTTTAGTTTAAACCTCTTTTGATTTCTATTTTCTTACTTTATTATTAATATATGAATTTTCCCTTTCCAAAATCAAAAAGAGCGCAATATTCTTTTTATACTTAATCGCGAAACAGACGCTTTGTAATCTTAAAATATATAAAAATAATTAGAGTCAAAATGAAAAACAATTCTTTTCGCCCTTTTCTCATAAAACCTATGTAACCGCTGTGATAAAACCTTTTTGCATTTGGCACGCTATTATATATTTTTATATTTGTATTATGATTGTTTTATTATATATACATTATATGTGCAATAAAATTAAAATACAAAACTCAATACTTGAATGGCGAGTATTGTTTCTATAAGATCTTGTCATTTTTCAAAATATTTCCGTGCTTTACTTACTCGGTAGTTTGAATAATCGATTGCTTTCGGTCGTTATCCACGGCCATTATATTCAGCAATAGAATTATTGATTTATTATAGAACAAAAAACCGGTAAAATTCAAGATTGTTTTATCTATATATTTGTATTATCTGTTTACATTTTCTTTGAGTCCGCTTCATTCTTACATTCATTCTTCTTAACCAAATTATTAATCGCATTGAGGGTACTTTCGCCTTATATTACATAATTTCTATTGATTTTTTTAAATTATTTAATGAATTTTATTGATTTAATTTGATAATGTAATAATTGTTTTATAGATTTCGCCCAAAATTATGAATGAACGGATTTTAATTAAGTATTCAGCCGATTTAACGACATATGATGCTACTCTTAGTTTGAAATTTTAAAGTAAATTCTGAAGTAATTATATACTGTTAATACTTATTTTATCTATTACTGTGTAATCATAGCCAATGTTTCTTTTGATAACGTTCTTTAGTTGGTAACTATCCGTCGATAATTTGGCGGGATTTTAGTTTGTTATGTAGTGGATTTTATATTTTATTCATAATCTTGTGTTATTTTACTCTTTATTTTGTAAATTTGGTGGTATTTTATGTAATATAGTTAGTTTATCGTGCATAAGTGAAGTGAATGGAAAATAATACCACGGAGCATGAAATTCTGAGATTCCACGAAAACTCCCTGGAAGGTTCTAACAAGGGATCCACCATCTTGTTAGAATATTGACTCACACGACGCTTGTAATATTATTGACTGCCATTGTCGTAATGGCAGTAATAATCTGAAAGATTGATTGCTAAAAATAAAGTTAAAAAAAAAACACTATCCGTCTGTTTCATAGATATAAAGACGTCTAATAACTTGGGTCCCTATTCATTTTACTTTGTCGTAACGATTTTTATGTAAATACTTTTCAGAAATGTGTTAATATAATTTATTGATTTCTTCTTAAAAAATTTACGCTATATGTATGAAACTATAAGATAAAACATTCGGAAACATAACAACAAATTTTAGTTATATTTAAAACATATTTATTATTATTTATATTTGACTACATTTATTACATTATTCCGATTGTCTTTATTCTTATAACTATTTTTGAATAATATAATATAAGATTGTTAAAATCGTATGCAAGGTGAAATAAAAAGAAAAATATACATTTTAAAATATTACTTCGTATAATTTTCTACCAATAAAAAAGAAGTTTAAACACAAGTGCAATTAAGATTGGCGGTGTAAATATTGTTGCAATACATATAAATCACAAGAGCCCTATAATATCATGTCTAATTATGTCACATTAAAATAACTAAGGGGCCTCCCGCATGCCGTTTTCGCCTTGAACCCGTACTGTCGAAATTAACTAACGATAATAGATTATATAATAACACCATCGCAGTCACCTACTCACTTTAAACAAAGAGTTTAAAAGCGGATTATATATTTACGCAGTTTTATCAACCGATTCTTTTGATCGTTAAAATCAGTTGGCTTGTTTGAAAAATGTATATACTTTCCTGTATGGTACCAGTTCGCCGAATCGTGTGCTTACAAAAGGAATGACTAATCAACTCGCGTATTATTCAAGTAAACGCTCAGATCGGTATAACGATTCCAAAACAAACGTGATGTATATTCGGTATTATGTTATTTTATTCACAACAGTGAACTCAAAACCGGATTGATTAGTATTTACAGCGAGTGTATTATGCAGTTAATCTAATTAATAGACGCTGCTTTTGGTGTTAAATACGCTTAAAATTCGGTAATCAGTACACTTGGCAGGATATGTCATAAAACGAATCTGTTTACATTTCGTTGTTCAATGTCGCTATCAGCTGACGAGTGTCCACGTCATATTGACGTATGATCGACAGTATGGCGGACAAGATGGTCTGTTTGTTTATATACACTAGTGCGCGGCTATATTTACTCTGTGGCTATATTAGAATTATACATATTTGCCACATTCAAGTCTTGGTATCATGAGTGTTAGAATGTGAATTGATTACCTAACTAAAGTAAACCTTTTATTCTAAAACTTATATTTATTTTGAGAATTTAATATTATCCATGTGAATGCAACTTTTCTTCAATATTTGAATAATTGCCATAGTCCGCAAGTTAGTCTAAATAAAATTGCGATATATGATTTCAAATACCGATCGCACTTTGTTCGAATGTAAAACCAATTAGTCACAAAAGTATGCGTAAGCCATATTTTAAAAGGCAGATGGGAAATGCATCAATGACATTATAAATTACAATATCATTGGAAATGAGTAGATAAAATTGTCAGATTTGCAAATGTGTGCTTCACAATTTGGTCATGGTAGAAATACTTGCGTCACACAGTACCTACAAGGTTGACGGGGAAATGAAATATGTTCCACTGTTCTTTATCGAATAGATACACGATTTCTATTTATTGATTCAAACATAATCAATATAATTCTTTACTTATAAATATCCATCAAGATTCCCAATAATCTCTATATATTAATTTTCAACAGAATCAATCCAACTAAACTTTTAACTGTTATGGTTGTGTAAATTGTTTAACAAATAAATCATACCTCTCCCTGATAGTCTCGATGACATGACCTTCTAGATTTTGGCAGTCATCTTGAATTTACAATTTTTCACTAGAAACAATATAATGTTCAGAATTTTCTGTACCTTATGATTTGAACCTACATATCTTTAGATTTTTCAGAACCTACTCACAGACCATTTTCAAGTGCATTATTACGAAAAAAGCTTTGAAACGTAAATCAATTTATATATTTTTATCTTAACTTTGAGGATAAAGTTTCATTGTAGCAACATTGTGATCAGTGAAAATAACATGAAAAGAATATCATTTTTATCCATGAAACAATGTGTTCTATTTTTATTTTTAGAATAACTTTTATGGTATATAAACACAAAGGAGGACATGATAAGAAAGTATATATTAAGACGTTTCCTTTTTAAAAATTTACACCAGCCAGTGTTTGCTTTTAAATATTATACTTAGTATTTGTTTGTTGGCCACGCTCCCGTGATTAGTTCTCCACATCTGCCATATATTGAAATCTTTAACAGGGAAGTACGGTTGCACTATATCATAATACTTTAGATACGTATGTTATGATCACGTGAAGCAGTAGTGTTATCGGTATCAACAATAAATAAACAATTTCATTTGCCAAAACGTGTTCGCAGAGTATCGTGTACCTATATATTCTATAGTTTCGATAGAGAGAAACATATAAGAAAGGTACTTTGCTATTATCATCGTCAACCTGTAAGGGATCTACTGCAGGAATATAGGTCTCTTCCCGAAATATGGATATAATCACCACGGCAGTCCACGACGCGACGTATTGGCGATATCAAGTTCCGATAAATAGATTCTATATCTACTCACATCCGCCGTATGTGAAAACGTATAAACGCATGGTGAAACATTTCTCGGGTTCAGGTTTCCTTATGATGTTTTCCTACACCGTCAGCGGATAATATTACAAATTTCCATTTCGTAAATTACGAAAAATTCATTGGTACATACCGGTATTCGAAATTGCGAACCTCATATTGATATTACAACGGTGAAACCGCTTGAACACCACGACTTACTACTGTATAATTCTATACATATAATAAAAATGTAAATGTAACATGTCTGTAGTTTTTTAATTTTCGTGAAAAAATTGTAGCAGGTATCTAGGAATAAGCAATAAAATACATTTCAATCATTTTTAGATATGTCTGTCTGTACATCTGTCTTTCGGATGAACACGCATCACTGCTAAAATACTGGGTTCATAATAAAACTACATCAAGAAAATCATAAAGAATACTTTCGAGAATAACTTAATCTTTGGTTCATTGAAATCGATTCAATTATTCAAAAGTTATTGTAATTTGAATGACGACGCGAATTAAGTAAGAGGGAAAAGTAGATAAGCAAACGGACTGAATACATTCAGATGATTTTATTAGTCACTGTTGTTATCAGGTTTCACGTGGACGAAGTCGTGGGCACAGTTAGTACTTACTATAAATGTACAATATTTAAAACATATTGTAACTAAATAATACTTAGCTTGATACATTTTCTTCACTACTCTCCGAACTTTTATACAATTAAATAAGAATTTGTTCCTTTACTGTAATATTAATAAAAACATTATATCGTGTCATGATGACTTATAGTAACAACACTAATCATTATTTCTTGGAGTTCCTTAATTATTATTATAATATATATTTTTGATAATAGTATTTGAAGGAAGCTGTCTTTTAACGATGGCTATTGTTCGTGCTATGGCACTATGCAATGTATAGGTGTCTCCATTAATTCATGTTAACTCCAATGTACACATATTATATTACATTACATATATTGCATAATTGATTATGTAAGAAGGCCAGTCGTGCAGTTTGTCAATTGAAGTTGTAGTTTATGTGTTGTAGTTTAGATCAATATTAGTATAACCATGACGGCGATTATTAATGACATTGTCTTTTGTAATGTTATACAAATTATCCAAGCTACTGCTTTCGGTTATACTTTGTAAATTACCTTATAATTTCATTGTTTCTTAGTTAATATCTCAAAAATGACTTTTTGTAGATCTTTAATTTTAAATTTAGGATTATGCTCTTTACACGTTTACTTTTTCTGGATAAAAGTTACTGTATCTCCTTTTCTTTAGCTCTGACAACATGTATAAAAATCCACGATGATTGGTTGAGCAGTTGAGGGGTGATTTTACAATGTCAGTAAGGATATGCGAGGTAAATATATTCTTGATATATTTTTGTTTTCTCTTGCATCTCGTGGCATATAGGTGGTAGAGCCATGTTGAAGCTATTACTGGTTTCATCGGTTCGACCGGGGTAGTACTACCCTCTCTCAGGAAAACGCCGGAGGACCACCTCAACTCCCCTCTCTCTCTCTCTCTCCCCAAACACAGGCCGGTAACGACTCCCCTGGTCTTGCTAGTATCCATGGACCGCGGTGATCAGTTATCATCAGGTGACTCTCCTATGATATAAAAAAAATAATTGGATAGGCTTTTATAATAAAACTCCTCTAAAAATGGAAAAAAAACTGATTTAATTTAGAAACATTCAAAACTAAACAACAAATAAATATTATTGTAAACTATTTAAACTAAAGATTACTAAACAGAAAAACATGCTACGTATACACTTAGAATCACGTAGTAGTAAAATTAACATAAATATTATAACATTGCCTATATTATACTACTTGCCTCTGCCCGCGAGTTCGTCCGCGTGGAATAGTTACTTTGAGCTAACGCTAACACGTAGTGGAAGCTCTCAAGAGGAAAAAAATCGATTTTGAAACATTCTTCATTAGTGCTCTGCTCCTATTGGTCTTAGCGTGATGAAACCTATAACCTTCCTCGATAAATGACCCATTTAACACTGAAAGAATTTTTCAAATTGGATCACTAGTTCCTGAGATTAGCCCCTACAACGTAACAAACACACATATTCACAAACTTTACCTCTTTATAATATTAGTTTAGACACAATCTTGTATAAAATAGACCAGAAAAGGAATTACTAGTATCAACATATTTTCTTGTAATAAACACAACACTTTTATGGTCTGTTTGTTTACGATTTGTTTTTAATTTAAAACCTTTTAAATTCTCCTTAAATATTCTTTTGGTATCATATTTCTCCAGTGCCGGAATCCCAAGTTTAAAGCTGTGACGCATACACTTTTAGATTTGTTTTGTGTTGAGATTAAACAACACCCACACTGCACTGGATACGGTTACAAGAGTATAGAAAACAATGAGTAAAGGATATTTCGCGCTGTTTATCTTCTGTTTTGCTTTTAAATTTCCTATGAATTGTTTTCATTGTTTTTTAATTGAACTATTTTAGAATTTTAATGATTTGATGCAACAAATTCAAGTTTATGTTATGTATTCATTAATCATATTAATTTTGGCCATGCAACAAATCTATACATATAATAAAAATGAAGTGTCTGTATGTAATATCAAAATAAGAAAAATGACCTATTGGGTATGAAAGTATACACGGTTCTGATAACCAAAATGCAATTTTTAAAATTTTTGTCGGTCAGTATGTCTGTTTGTTCCGGGAAATCTCCGAAAAGCCTGGACCGATTTTGACGTGAATTTCACTGGCGGATAGCTAAAATTATAGCGGGTAACATAGTCTATTCTAAATTAGACTAACTGTTAACCGATGCTTCGTTTGCAATGCTATCTCCAAAACGGTTCGACCGATCTTCATGTAACTTTCGTTGTCATATAGACCTTTTAAAAAGTAATTCAAGCAGTTTTAGTTTATACTAGCTGTTAACCGTGGCTACTATCTTCAAAACGGTTAGATCGACTTTCACGGGACTTTCACTGGTAGACAGCGAACCTTATAAAAAGTAATTGAGGTTATTATATTTTAGACTAGCTGTTATCCGCAACTTTGTCAGTAAGAAATTTAGCAAGATTTCAACTCATTATTTATTTATAATTAGAGACATAATTATTAATTTATTGGTTACAATTCGTCATTATAATTATTAGTAACTTTAAAGATAGACGAGGTCTGATTAATAAAATCTTAGACCATAAACGTATTACGTAAAGAGTTCCGTAATACAATTTCTTGCGGAACAAACAAGCGTTTATTTTTTTATATTCACAAAATCTTAATTACGATGGAAATGTATATTAAATGAAATG
The DNA here is from genome assembly GCA_014332785.1 of Antheraea mylitta. Lineage (NCBI taxonomy): Eukaryota > Metazoa > Arthropoda > Insecta > Lepidoptera > Saturniidae > Antheraea > Antheraea mylitta. Next base: position 2,249,386 of record JACEII010000006.1, read on the forward strand.
TAAATCTCTATAATAATATTTAAGTAATTGTTTCATTAGTTTCTTATACAGTGTAAGTGAGCACTGAGGTAGTTATATGGTGGGGTATGGTTCAAAATATACTGCTGATGACAAACCTCATTTGGCACACTGTTAGTATTTATATATCTAATGTACACATTACATATTACTGTTAGCGGTGTGCGTTCCCTACTTACAATTGTTTTTAAAGAGCATTTCTATAATTGTACATAGTCTCACAATTGTATAATTCTTTAATATCTACAATTTAAAAAAAACGCGTGCGGAGTTGCGGGTAAAGCTAGTATGTAATAAAATCTTTCTGCAAAATAGACATAGTTTTATTGTAAAGAATGTATGGAGACAATTTTCAACATTTATATTAATTTGTTTAGTCTCCTGACAGGCTTTGTGTTCGCGAAATACAATATCATGATATATCAGTCTTATGTGTAAGAAATATATGCACATATATGTACTAGTAGGTATAGCGAACGTTATCCCGCCCCGTTAAAAAAAAAAGTGTTTGTGTACTTACATACACGCGTTACAGGTTATACTTCTTTGGCTTAACAAGATAAAAATCTTTTCTAAAATTCTATATTTCGCTTTATTCTACGTTTGTAGAAAAAACGACATTAACAATAGAAAAAGGTATTTAAAACATTGAAAGTTTTAATACAAAGAAACAAAGTGTTAACTACAGCTTACTTCAGGGTGGTTTTTCGTAATGCTGTGCGCGTGCATCGTAATAACTTCAGGGTGTGGGTTTTCCATAACGGTGTGCGCGCGCATCGTCAAAATGAACTCTCATCAGTTTTCCCTAACGCGCCAAAAGAAGTATAACGACAAAAAACCTTGATAAATTATATACCTAAATCTTCTTCATGAATCACTTTGTCTAATGGTAAAAACCGCATGAAGATCCGTTTAGTAGTTTTTAAGTTTATCACGAACAGTCATGGCAGAGAACTTTATGTTATATGTGATGATAATGTAACTCAAGCGTAAACAGGGATTTTAATTTGAATTTTAATTAGTAGTATTTTATATATTTAATAACATTAAATTTAATGAACTCCATGTTATTCCTACATTATAATATTTAAGAACTAACGATGCGACGTGACCATAATGTAATGTAGAAAATAAAACATCTCCGCGAGTTATCAATTTCCCGTGTAAGATGCATTCCGCGGATGTCACGTAATCTGGCAGTTTCCACATATAGTGTGTACATGTACACTCACGCGATAAATCTACGTAGTTGTTAGTGTATTAGCCATTATTAAACGATGTGTGCGACGCCCACTGACGCGGCCCTGCATGAACACATCGAGGTGGGGTGATGTATGTCGGTATGGGTAAGGTTTCTGTGTGTGTGCGAATAAGGATTGACACCTTTACAAATAAAAATATCTTTGCTAAATTTAATTTTATTATGAAATGTTAAGATATTTTTTTATACAATAATTTTGTACCACAATGACTTTTTAATAATACTATATAATTAAATAGTTCCCATTGATGTCCAAAACTATTTATATTCAAATGAAAATATTTTAATAGGTGGTGGAGTCGTTCGGAGGTCGGATCACCCGGGGTAGTACCACCTTTCACAGAAAACTGACTTGAAGTAACAGTGCTTGCATTGTTGCGTTTCGATCGGTCAGTGAGAGCGCCGGTGACCCACCAACCTTCCCCTCAACTCTCCTCTCTCTCCCTTTCCTCATTCCTCCCAAACACAGGCTGGCAACGCATTTGCGACGTCCCTGATATTGCTAGTGTCTATGGACGGCGGTGATCACTTAACACCAGGTGATGAAAAAAAATATGTCATATTCTCTCTGTATATTTATAATGTTGAATTGAAGCCGCGCCACGCCCACCCGTTTTTTTATCACAATAAAATGTTAAGAAGTGCCAACCCTAACACAAGTGCAGCGCTGCACATGCGCTGTGAGGGCTGGGGGGAGGCAGGGGGCACTGCCAGGGCCGTGCAGACCTTGAGAACGCCTAGCAACAGTGCCAGCGCAACTTTATTTATTTCAGTTTTACTCGTCTGCACGTTTAAAACTGAACGTTTTATGGAGTCGTAATGGCAGTCGGCGGGAATGTGACCTTTGTGCATTCGTCAGATGTTCCCCTAGGTGCTCGATACGATGAGAATGTTAAATTGTTTTATCATAATTGTTTATCTTTATGAGACGTTACATTTACTTCTTTATGCACTTTGTACGCATTTAATGGGCACCAACTCTGCCTTAATGATGTTCCTTGAACTCTATCGTCATGTATTTTTATTATAGAAATATTTATTTGATTTTAAATTTTATGCAATAGAACGGTGCTGATTAATGAATCATAAACTTACTACAAGACTAAAATACTAATGACATTGGAAATTCATTGTCTCTGCACTGAGATGTAAATACAGTATAATTTCACTAATCCGGCACTATTAAAAACCGGACGGTGCCGGAATATTGGAATGTTCGGATTACTGGACTATAATGAAAAAGTCATAGGTAATGAATAAAATAAAGCATTTCATAGAGGGAATAAATGTTTGCAATGTATTAAATTAACATGCGCATTGTACATATTATGTAATTGCATAGTTTTTTTAAATATGTGATCCTTTATTGATTTCTGCTATTGTACAACTTGTAGTTCTTGCTTAAAAACCTTATCTCGTATGTTGCAAAGAATTATTGCCGGATTATTGGACATACCGATCTATCGAAGTGCCGGATAAGTGAGATTATACTGTAATGTTTAAAACATAAATTACAAAAAGAATTAATTTATAAGAAATTATTATTAAAGAGTTGTGTTATTCGAAGAAGGAATAATACAATTAAATATAGGAAAAAATATCATTACCAATTTATCTAAAAGTTTAGTTCTATCGAAATTTTCGAAATCACTAGAACATTTCGTTTTAATTTATAAGTTAATCAGCAGCCCCAAAAATAAATAGTGGATACAAAAAGTTATAACTGCCAATCAACGGATAACATTTCAGGTTGTCCTTGAAATCGCTTCCTAGTTTAGGGTCGCCAACCGTACTATAATATATAGTATTGAACTATATTTCGGGTCGGCGCGGAATACTATATACTTTTGAAGAAATATATAGTACAAAAAAATACTATATTTTCAACACCGAACGAAATCTAACAAACATATTTATTTTTAAAAATTATTAAAGCGCCTTTTCATTAAATTTTGAGTGGGGCGAGTTGTGTAACCGAATTGCGAACTCCGAACGCATCTACAATCTTTTGATTTTGGCTCCCACTGATCTCTGTTCTCTATACTAACTAGAGGCGCTGGCAACAAAGTTGTCAATATCTAGCTAAAAATTGAATGCAATAAAACATATGACACTCTTATTTCAGACAAAACATAGTTAAAAATGAAGAAAAGAAATGCAAAGAAATATAGTTTTTACAACAAATAAATACTATATTTTTTTACAACTTATTTTAAAAATACTGTATTTCGCTGAAAAAATGTTAGCAACCCTATCCTGTTTCACATCTCGTATGTAGAGACAACTGGTTTCTGTTATTTTTATTGTTCTGATGCAAAATTAATATGCATGTTCCATTTTATTTCAAAAGATGACGAATCGCACGTTTTATATGCACAGCCTTTTTTCAGTTCGCAATGAGACTGACTAACGGACAATTACGATTGTTATCAGAGATCACGAGTTACTTGTAGGACTGAGAACATTAACTTCAGTGACGTGCTGGAATGTGAAATAAAGTATAAACTGTGTCTACTACTTAAAATCATTAAAAAATCTCCATTATATTTTATTTGTTTTCAGTATCGCAATAAACTGTGTAGATACAAGACTTTTTTTAAATTTCATCTTTGGCATTCAGTCTTCTAGATTATTACAGCCATTGTCGAGAATAAATTACACGTGTCTTGTGATCATTTCAATGTTCTAACAAAATGGTAGACCTCTTGCTAGAATTTTCTATGGAGCTTAAAATGTGGCATTTCAGAGTTCATGCTTCATTGCATTATTTTTAATCCATTTTACTTGTGCATAATTTACGAAGTACATTATGTAATTTACCACCAATATATTAAAAACTAGAGTCAAATAACACACGGTTATGAATAAAACATAAAACGCACTACAAGACAAAGAAGCCGCCAAAACTCGATATGATAGTGAAAAAATCATGGGCTAAGCGAAGGTGAGACAGAGTGAGGCACTTGCACTCTCATCTTGCTACAAAATATTAGAAGTAACACGCTAAATCTTTGTCAATGACACCTAACTTAAGGCTGACAATGATAAATATTAGTTCAAAAACAAATGCAAAACCAGTGTAGCTTTTGAGTACATAGCGTATCCGCATTTTTCATCTACAAACAACGTACTATTCTCGGTATAAGTACATATAGATCAAATCCAAAATAATGTGAACGAAGCTGCGAGTACTTGATAAATGAAAATTTTAAAAAAATATGCTCGTGATAAAATTGCATTTTTTTTTATTTAAACTAGCATATCACGAAGAGATTAGGTCATACACTGATGACGAAGTCTTATATCTTAGTCAATAATGACAAATTTGAAGTCGCGTTTTATGAGACACATGGCTGGGCGTAGTCATCCATTCCAGCGAGCATGTACTTCGACACGTGTAAACTCTACCATACCTACATTATAACATAACATACCTACATCATAACAGGACGAATAGGCCGTGTGTTGTACGTATTAATTAATGTTAAACCGGAATATCAATACACAAACGGTGTTAATACAAAAAAGGTAAATACATATTGAATACTTGCTTTAAAAAAGTTCCCTTAAATGTACCGCGCTTGCTGAATGTTCGCCATCTTGCTTTTTTGTCTCGCTTTGGTTAGGTTAGGTTAGACTTGCGAAAAAAGGATAACGCGAACTTGCCTCGCGCGAGCGCGATGCATTTACTACGAAACCTTTTTAAAGCAAGTATTTAATGCATATATAACTTTTTTGTAATAACACCGATAGAGTTTAATAATCATCAACCTAAATATAGATTTCTATCAGTATGGTTTTTTTAATCAGGGTTTATCTTCTATCAACATATTTCTAAAGTTCTTCAGTTTACAAGTGTACATTAAAAAAATATGTTTTTCTAACAATAACATAAATTCAAATAAATATAGAATAGAAATTAGTAGAAAATAAAACATATATACAAGCAAATTTAATATGATCTAATTCATATTTTATTACAATTATTTACATTAATAAGCTTGTAGTTCGGTCGGAATAGCTATTGTTTTCCGGATTTTTTAATAAATATCTACTATAAACACGAATACCATTTTATTTTTTTCTCTTTGTATATGAGAATTTAACTAAAAACTCGGATTTACTAGTTTTTGTACCAAGAATTATGCGCATTATAAAAACATACGGCATATAATTTATGCACCTATATTATCTTTAAGATTGTATACAAAATAATGACTAAAAGTTATAAATATATTTAAGTATAAGTAAGTTATATAATATAACAAATTTTGATAAGATTGTTTACAGGGAAAGTTTAAGTAATTGTGAAATTTATAGGCAATAATAAATACTACTGTTAATATTAATACTTTTACAATTAATGAAAAATATTAAAAAATAATCTAAATTTATCTGATCATAATACTTTGGACATAGGGTATTTCATAACAAAATTAAATCGGTGTTATTACAAAAAAGTTAAATACGTATTGAATACTTGCTTTAAAAAGGTTACATTTTAAATGCACTGCGCTCGCTGAATGTTCGCCATCTTGTTTTTTTGACCCGCTTTGGTTAGTTATGTCAAACTTGCGAAAAGAAGAATAACTCGAATTTGTCTCGGGCAAGCGCGGTGCATTTAGTAAGAAACCTTTTTAAACTAAGTATTCAATACGTATTTAACTTTTTTGTAATAACATCGAATAAGTTTTTTTAATAACACGAAGTAAATTAATAACTCGAAAATACTTAAACTACTTCTACTTAATAAATACATGCCAACTTACTCATTCATATCAATGAAATTGAAATATCTGACGTTTATCTCGATTAATGTTCGAAAGGGTAGAAACAGATTTTAAATAGATTTTTGCAAGCTGATAGTAAACTTTCAGATTGCCATCTAGGCTGCATATATTAACTCTTTTCCATAGGGTCTCACCTATAATTATTAATAATTACTCTAAATCCATAGAAGCCGGGTTAAACATTAATAATTGAATTAAAAATATAAAAGACCCATAAGTAATCGAAACAGCAGTAAAATGATTTTATATGATACTAGCCTCTGCCCGCGACTTCGTTCTCGTTCTCAATAGGAAAAAACATCCCGATTGTAAAACATATTTCATCTGTTCTCCGCTCCTATTGGCCTTAGCGTGATGATATATAGCCTATAACCATCACAACATCACAAACTCAGAAACTTTACCTCTTTATAATATTAAGTATAGATATGGCATCCTCTTTACTATACATTTTTCATTTTAGTAAACTAGGCCATTACACACCCTGCAGTACCAACGCCCAGATCTCGATTCTGAGCAACCAATCACCATCTAGTGACCTAGATTTTCGTTGGACCTCTGTATAGATTTTTATAATGCGCAGACTCCTGGTGCTTTAAGCTAAGCTTCCAGGACTTTATAACGTTATTCTGTTGGGTAACTTGTTAACGTACCTTTGTGATTTGGGAAATTAAATTCACTTCTTGTCTTTATTTTTGGGTGTCCAAAAATGTCTTATTAACAATTTAATACAATATATGAATATTATTGATAATATATAGTTATATATAATATAGATAATTCTGTCATCGATCTCACTCATACCATTTTTATATACAATTGGCGGCAAACGAACATGCGGGTCACCTGACGGTAAGTGATCACCGCCGTACATGGACACCTGCGAAACGAGAAGAATCACAAATGCGTTGCCTACCTTTGAGAAAGGATTAGGCTCGTTTCTTTAAAATTGGCAGAGTGTATTGTACCTCCTGTTTGTCAATGTTTGAAAAATCGATTTTGGGGGCAACCTTTCAAAAACACCTGAGATTTTTCCTTAATTAAGTATGATCATGTACGTCTCTGTTCCAAATAAAATTTATTGTTTAGTCATATCCGCAAACACGTCTCGTTAACTTAAGAATATAGGTACTGTATGTATAGTGGAGAAAAACATAAGCACTATACTGCACACATCCACTTTTCCACGGCAAGAAAGTACATCCGTGGTATTAATTCCATCCACTTTACTTTAATTCTGCACAATAATCGGACTATATTACGTAAAATCTTATCTAATACCTTTAAATGAGCGATTCTTGTATATCTTTATATCTGTATATATTCAGTATTCCGTGAAATTTAGTATGTAGGTAGATTCGGGGACGATAAATCAATCTAGCCATTAAAAAACTTTTTAAACTGAGTTTTCAGGCAATGAAGAAATATAGCTAGAATATAAAGGTAAACTTCGCCGGCGCTGTCAAACCAAAAATAACTAAGATGGAAATCGGTTACTTGGAAAATCCGTGTAACCCCAGTTCGAATCCGAATGACAGCAGAAGAGATTGTATATTTTTAATATTATTCTTTTTTTTGTAAGAAAAAATGTTAATTTTATAAGGCAAACCTGACAGTTTATTTTAATTTATAATTTTAAAATGTGTTTTAAAGAACCGAGCTAGACTCGGTCGTCCAGGTACTACCAATAATATTAAAAAATATAGATTCAAATAATATAATTTTGAATAAAATATAAAATCCATTACGTGACAGACTTGGATTCTGCCAAAACATCATTTAATAACCTTATATTAGATGAAGATATCGCGATATTTTTTCTTTTCGATACGAATCAAATGTCTATGTAATTAAACTAAATAGAGTTTATTAAGTAGTTTTTGAGTGATATGTGCATAATCGCGGGAATCTATCACTTAAATTTTTATATAAATAACGGGTGCTTTCGGACGTTATGCTGCCCTGGTAATAAAAAACATAGACATATAATATTTGGTATATTCGTTTCTCTTGGATCATTTTATCTACTGATGAAAACTGCATGAAAATCCGTTTAGTTGCTTTTGAGTTTATCGCGAACAGACAGATAGACGTGGCAAAGTACTTTGTTTTATGATATCGACGGAAGAAACCGGAAATATCGTAACTTACATTTTGGCCTAAATTGCTTTTTATCATATTCTTGTATAAAAAAATACCACTTCGAATGTTCTGAGTTTCACTTTCCTACGATTCAATTTTGATCTTGATGAGACCTTGGTTTTCTGCCTAATTTTAGCACTACACATAAAAAAATTTAAGTTTTGAAATAGTTTTTTGTTTCTGGTGTGAAGTTAGGTTTTTCAAGTTACGACAATTCTGCTTCCTTCCTTCCTTCGATATGTAGGTATATATGTATATTATATATTATATGTATGTATATGTATATATAAAGAGGATGGTTGATTCGGAACTAACAAGTTTTATATTTTTCTTTTTTTATTATTGTTATTCTATTCTGCAGACTCTTGGACTGCACCTTTTTTTTTGCTCACATGTTTTGTATACTTAAAAATCTTATCCGTGAGCGTATTTTTTTATTAGTGATTTATTAAATGTTAACTGTTCAATTATTATTATCTATTTTTGGTTTAATGACGTTACTGTTTTTATAGCGCTTACATTTCCATTCTTTATGTTCCGTTTCCAAAAAAAAAAAGAACAATTTTTATATTTGAATCTCATCAAAATTTCAAGAAAATATAATCTTTCTTGATTTTCCCAAGAAAATAATTAATATAAGCGGTAGTTACTTAATATTACATTAACTTGTAACAATATTGACCTAGCTGATAACTCCAATTATAATTATGAACCTATACCCTTGTGCAAACGGTTAAGTTCATGCTAAAGAGATATACAGGACGTAATTATACGTGCCACCAGACGGTTATTATGTATATATATATATATGCAGAAATATATAAAAAATCTTTGAATGTATATCTAATGTAATAACAATTAAATAATATTTATATTGAAAATGAATAAGGAAATGACCATAGGAGACGGCAATAATCTTAAATTAGATTGGCCGTTTGCTGTTCTCTGGTATAAAAAAACATTTGTAAAATATTTCGAAATTTCAATTAATTTCACGCCGTGGTATATCAGTACAAGTAGCGTTTTAAGTTAATAATGCAATCAACAAACACTCCGTAACGCGCCAAAAGAGGTATACCTATATAACCTTAAAAACATAAACCTACATATTAGGTAGGTTGTACCAAAAATCGTTAAAAATTTACAACTTTTTTTTATAGTTAGTAATCCAACATTGTTTTGTCCTACTATTTTAATTTTCCAATTAAGTCTATTTATTTATTGAGATAATTAAGAAGCTGCTGACGATCCATATGTTCGCTTGAATTCAAAGGCCAATTTTACCAAAAAATTAAATCTAGTTTTAGTCTTTAATTCGGTTTCGTATTAGAATAAAGTACTAGATGAAATGTAACTATCAGTTTTAAATCTAGCTTAACAATTTTAATTTGATTAAAATTTTGGTCCAAATTACCTCATGTTTAATATCGAAAAACGGTCTGTTTACTATACTTGTCAGTGCTTACTTAATTCGTTCGTTTTCTTTATTCTGTGGTAATCCTTGTGCGATATAGATTTGGCACTGGTATATTATAAATGTAATATTTTTTACTGTTAATAATTTTGTTATTTTGTAGTGTTTAATCTCAAACTTGTTTTTTTTTAAATCATATAATAAAAGCCTCTGACTTTGCTTCTGTGAAAGTGACTTAGTTGTTTCATAGACACTGCGTTTTTGATTTGGATAAACTGTCGATGGTTTCATCGTATTTCAAAAGAATGAGAGTTCGGTCGTCCCTCTCACGATATCAGGTTCGTCAAACGAGGCGTGAAGGGGCATTTTCTAAGGCTGGTATGATGGTGACCCTGATCGTATTATCATCCACAGTGGCAGTTGTTTTTGGACTATATTGCACTTTCCATCGTGTACTCTGTAGTACTTTTACCGAGATAGTCTAAAGAATAACGATTTAACACAGTGAAAAATCTATCATTGTTGTGTTAGTAACAATAGTGCATATAATGAATGACGTAGGTGCGATTTGATCATTTGAAATATTAACACAGGCCGTGATTTTATAAAATTTAAATGAAAATTTAGTCAAATTTTAAAATAGACCTAATTTACTTCGTATTTTCGAAGAGTAAAGCTATAGAAATATCTAAATATCCGCTTTACAAGTGACACCTTCAGATTATGGGCCATTTATAACGGATTTTTTTCATACCACGACAGTTTTGCCTTCATGGACTTAATACAAATTCATAGTTCGGTGAAGCTGTAAAGACCTTTCCAGGTCAACAGTGTTTACATTTCGAAAAAAAAAAGAACTTAATACAAATATCTTTGTACGAGTCACTTTAAGGACCGGCAACGCATTCCCCTGGTGTTGCTACTGTCTATGACTATTACCACCAGATGACCCGCCTCTTCGTTTGCCCCTTATAATATAAAAAAATCTATATAGTGACAATTTATTTTTACATCATAGCTCGTACAAGAAGCGTATTTGCCATTGCCACATATGATTATGTAGTTTATGGCTTTATAATTATGTGTTTTGTGGCACCAGGGATTAGTTTCTACAAACTCAATCACATACGCTGCAGGTACAAAGAGTTATATAGAATGATGTACAAGTTCCGGGCAATCTGACCTATTTCAGACTGCGACCTACTTTCAGAACCGGCTATAAATCAATTTAGCTCGCTCAGTTTCCTAGGCATTTAGGTTTCTCCGGGATGCCCTTTGACATTAACGGAATATCCCAGCGGCGCATGCGTGAGTCCTCCGCCCCTTTCAAACCTCCTTGCGTGGGCAGATGACGCAAACCATAGAGCTCCGACCGATCTCGGCTATTTTTAGTATAGAAGTTTCCTTAGCACCACGGGAATTTTGTAATAAATTTTTATAATAGTACTGTGAACTTTTACGGATTTATAAGTCATTGCTTCAGCCTACTAATAATAAAATAGCTACTAAAAATACAAAGTATAATATTGTAACAAAAGAAGGTAGTAAACCATTGTTAAAGTATTTTGATGTGCGGTTCTAGTGATAATTTAGTGTCCTTTCTTACTTCGATGATTATAAGAGTACCTGAACAAAGTTAAGGTAAATGTAAGTATTGTTATATACATATTAATATATTTTTTACGGTCATTATTAATAAAAGGAGATATAATACAATTTAAATCATAACCTTTTTAGTTTAACCTACTTTAATGACTAAAATAGTTCATAAATAAATTAAAATAATTCTCTTTGTTTACTGTAACTCTTTGTTTCTCTGTTTATAGATATACATATTTGTGTGTGTTTCTTCGTAAAATTAAAATTCGTAATTACTTTAACGCAATAGTTTTGATGACGTTTTAAATAAAGTTTCGTAGTGGTAGAGCCAAGCTGAAGCTATTATTGTTTTCAGCACTAATGGGTCGGCTCGTCCGGGGAAGCACCACCCTCTCACAGAAAACCGACGTGAATTAACAGTGCTTGCATTGTTGCGTTTCGTTCGGTCAGTGAAAGAGCCGGAGACCCACCTACCTTCCCCTTCCCCTTCCTCCTTCCCTTCCTGCCAGCCCCTATCGTCCTCCCAAACACAGGCTGGCAACGCACTTGCGACTCCCTTGGTGTTGCAAGTATCTATGGACGGTGATGATCACTTAACATCAGGTGACCCATCTGTTCGTTTGCCTCCTGTGACATAAAAAAAATGCAAATAATTTGCAATACGAGAAAAACTTATTAGAATTCTCGTTAATCTTGAAATTTTATTAGTATCTACTTGGTCTTATATCGGAGGAACATAAGATAACTGGGAAAAAATCAAATTATGTAGCTGGTTCATGCCATAAAAATAGGTCAGTTACGTCACGGAAACTACATACTTTTCTTATTTGGATTTATTGTGACTTGCCTTTTATTTCTTCTTTCTGCAACTGTTCATAATAAAAAAAACACAATAATATGTAACATCTGAGTCAATAGAGTTTCCTCCCTTTAATATTAATTGTATTGATATATTTAACTTAAGCTTAGTCAGCAAATATTTTATAATATACCATATTATATATAGCAAATAGTTTGTTATAATATACTTAGTACCAACATTTATTAACAGTGCATACGTTATGCATCGTAACTTTATGTAATTAGTTACTTGGAAGTTAGAACCTATTATAGAGTGAGCTCTAATGTCCTACGTCACCTCATGACTCATGGTTTGTTTTCCGCTAGAGATCATCTCAAGGATTGCTGTAAAGACGAAACTGCAATTATGTATATACTGTTCAAAGAAGCAATTAAACCAACATATAGTATAATTCAGTTAGACAACTATAGATAATAATCTAATACACGTTAGAAGTGAAATCTTTGTATTTCGGGGAAACATGTTAATTAAGAAAATATAACAAAAAGCCAACCATCCCAATATGTTACTAGACGGATCTTCGGTGATCGGACGACAACCGGTGTTCTTAACCAACACAATGTTTATCAACAACTCCTCCCACTTTTCATCACGCAAAAAGGCTCAGATCACAATTTAAAAGCCGCCCCATAAAAAGATTCATTTTAAAAAGAATAATAGGTTTTTATATCACATTAATAAAATTTTGTTCGTAGTATAAAAAGTATTTGATAAAGATGACTCATTGGGTATTGACGAAAAACCAGTCTCTCTTCACTTAAAAAAAAAATGAGTTATCACGGGACGCCTGGCAGATGTGAAACATCGAAATTGTTTTGTATAATTGATATGCATAGAAGAACAAATTATGACAGGAATTAGTTATGGTTTAATGAGAAGATAAAGCATAACAAATTTGTTCCATAAAATAATGTCTGTTTATTTATTTTATTATGTAAATATTTGTTTTTATTGAATTAAAAATACAAAAAGTTAACTAGGCGCAATGTGTTCGGCGGCATTTATCAAAGGGCACTAGGTTGTCGGCGCGTGCCGCATAACACTTGTAAAACGAGTGACCTACAAAACAGTCTGAATCTTATGTTTATACATCTAGAGTTGCAAATGTTTTTGAGTATTTCGTTAATAATGCAAAGTCGTGTTTTGTATCGCCACGCCGACAATCCGGTTTACCCTCTGCCTATAGATGTTTCTCATCAGAAATTTTAAAAAATAACCCAGTACTGTCCGTAATGCTGTATACACAAAATAATACCTATTTGTAAGATCCGATACACGGCACAATACAATCATAGCAGGGTTACTATGTTATCTATACTAATATTATAAAGAGGTAAAATTTGTGAGTTTGGGACGTTTTGGCGTTGTAGGGGGTAATCTCAGGAACTACTGGTCCGATTTGAAAAATTCTTTCAATGTTATATAGCTCATTTATCGAGGATGGTTGTAGACTATATCATCACGCTAAGACCAATAGGAGCTAAGCACAAAAGAAGAATGTTTAAAAAACGTTTTTTTTCCTTTTGAGAGCTTCCGCTGCGTGTTAGCGTTAGCCGAAAGTAACTATTTCACGCGAACGAAGTCTCGGGCAGAGGCTAGTACCTACATATTTTCCGTACATCATATTTTAGTGTTGACATAAATTCAGAGAGTAACCACGTTTTTTAAGTATATTCGTGAATTTGCCTCCTTATATCCTAACGATTTTGGGATCCATATATAAATATTCTGTCGCTTATCCTTTACAAACCGGATTCTGATATTTGCGTAATTATAAAGATCAAAATTGTCCTTACATTCAGGACTGTTAAATTACATCCGTGTCTTTTTTATTTTTTCTTTGCATTTAAAACGTAAGTCGTCTTTATGAGAATATTTCTTTGTCAGATCGCGATTCTGTAACGTCTCAAAGCGTTTAGCCTTCATTTATTGGTTGATGCTTATGGTCTTGTTAATAAGGTTTTTAAATTAGTTTTATTTAAAGATTGTATTCGAATAAAATCGCCTACGAATAGCAAAATCGTTTGGTTTCAATTATTGGTGGCAGAAGTAACTAATAAGTGTATTATTTTGTAAGTAAATATTTCATAAAGTTTATTTTTTTATGTTATGTTTTTTATGTCACATGTTAAGTGATCACCGCCGTCCATAGACACTTGCAACACCAAGGGGGTCTCTTTTTTTCGAACTGACTACGCTATTGACCTAGTAAGGTCTTAACAGCATCACCGGACTACCACCAGGGGAGTCGCAAGTGCGTTGCCAACCTGTGTTTGTAAAAGGGGGGGGGGGCAATGGATCGGCTGAGTGCCTTAAGCGCTCGCCTTAGTAGTCCGGTGAAGCTGTTAAGACCTTGCTAGGTCAATAGCTTACTCAGTTCGAGAAAAAAAAAGACGGGATATGGGTCTCCGGCGCTCTCACTGACCGAACGAAACAACAATATAAGCACTGTTACTTCACGGCGGTTTTCTATGAGAGACTGGTACTACCCCGGAGGAGCCGACCTATTCATGCTGAAATGCTTCAGCGTAGCTTTACCTATTATACATTTTACAAATAGCACTAATGTTGATGTTTTAAAATAAACAAGACTTTCTTTTAATTACTTATAAAAAAAATCAAAGTCTACGTTTTATTAATATTGAATTTGTTTTCTTATATGTTTCTTTTTTTTCAGGTAATGCCGTCGCTTATAGCTGTTGCTTCCGTTTTAAGGTAAGTGATCTTAACTCTATAGTTAGATCATTTAAGTAATATATTTAAGTCCTGGACAAGTATCCTGGATAGCCTGGAAGGCTTTTGTTATGAGTTTTGTTTCAAATATCGTTTTTGTAGGTTTTAACTTTCACAAATTAAATATTCCTTAAGAATTTATTTTTACAATATTAATTTTACTTTTTAACATTTAAATCGGTTGTCTGTAATGGTGGGATTTTTCGAAAATAACTTATAAATAATTGCGTTTTTGATTTTAACATATAATACCGTAATATTTAGTATAACTTTTTAAAATTATACTGTTACAACCAGTAATTATAATTTCTTAATTAATTTATTAAACAAAGGTTAATAAGACAGATAGTGACAATTTGGCAGAATTCTATGAAAAAGAATAGTTTACTCAAATTATATTAAATTGATTTGTACTAATTAATTATATTGAATTATTTTTTCCATTTGAAAGATACAAGACAAATATATACCTTAAATGTATAGAACCAGTTTCAAATACCATTTTAAAATATATATATATATGGTATATTTTTTAAATAATTATCTAATTAGTATAATATTTATTGACTTAATTCAGGAGTTTTAAATCTAGGATGTTTCTTATACATTTCATTTTTGGTGATTAGCCATAAATCAAATTCACTTGCATTATTTGTATATACTGTACAAACAAACAAAAAAAAACACAAAAAAAATAAACAAACAAACCCAGTTACTTAAGCAGAAAGTTATGTAAAGAATTTGAGATTCAGTCCATCAACGGCCTCGGCTCATGAATTTACAAATTATTTTAAAAATAATAACCTATAATGTAATTTTTATTTATTTATTTTATTTATTCGTTGTAATCAGTCCATACAGTTAGCTACTACCAATGTTATTACAAAAAAGTTGACTACTTGCTTTAAAAAGGTTACGTTTTAAATGTATCGAGTTCGCTGAATGTTCGCCATCTTGCTCTTTTGTCTCGCTTTGGTTAGGTTAGGTTAGACTTGCGAAAAAAGGATAACGTGAACTTGCCTCGGGTGAGCGTGGTGCATTTACTACGAAACCGTCTTAAATCAAGTATTCAATACGTATTTAACTTTTTTGTAATAACACAGTATACATGTTTAATACTTTATTATTATTTGTAAAATTTTATAAGAAAATTCTAATAAAAACACCTGTATATTTATTTATGTAATAACGCGATAAGATTACGTTTTTAAAGATAGTATTTTCTAAATATGTGTACGTAAATAATTGTACTTATTTAATAGGTTAATAATAATTAATAGGCATTCAAATCATATAATTTTAGTACATTTTCTCTCCGAGTGTTCTCAATCGACTGGCATATACACACATCAAAAAAGTCTAAGCAACATGCGTGATATTACAAATTTTACCATTTATATTAATTAATTTCTAAGTATTTACTCAAACAAAGTGCGTAGGTAAGTAATTTTTTTTGTTATTGATGACATACTGGCTGGTTGTAAAAAAAAAATTTGATTATGTTTTGTTTTTTCATAAAATTCAAATGACTGCGAATTTGTTTGAATTGAAGTGCGTTTTAATTGCTACGTTTAGTCTTGATTTTATAATTTTACCAACCATTTAAATAAAGTTAGCGACAAAATTGAATTGTTAGATATTCTTTACGTCATGAAGCGACGTCATTTGATGGCAGATGAAATACAAAGAGCTGTAGGGATGTTGCAAGCGGGAAGTAATTAGTCTCAAGTATCTCGACATTTTGGGATTCATAGAAGTGTTATTTGTCGTCTTTGGCAGCGCTACAATAATACAGGAGAACCCGCTGAACAGCATCCAGGCCGTAAAAGGAGTACAACCACTCGGCAAGACCGGTACATACAACTGATTGCAAGATGCCAGTCGATTTTAACCGCTCGAGAGATAAGTTTAAAGTAAGTCCTCAAACTGTGCGAAATCGACTGCATAAGTACGGCCTACGAGCTCGACGCCCAATCAAGTGCCCACCGATACGTCACGGGAATCGCGCTCGTCGATATGAATGGTGTAGAGAACGCATAACATGGATCCAGGAACAATGGGATAAAATTATGTTTTCCGATGAGTCGCGATTCGGGTTTAAGCCTGATACAAGAAGGGTGCGAGTGTATCGTCGGCTCGGAAATACTGAAAGGCTTAGATGCGTTCAGGAAGTTCATCCATACAGCGCCTCAACAGTTATGTTATGGGCGGGTATTATGAAGAACAGGCGAACTGAGCTCGTTTTTATAAATGGAAACATGAATGCTGAAAATTACATTGAGGATATTCTCAGACCTTATGTCTACTTATTTGCTCAAACCTTTGGCTCCGATTTTAGGTTAATGCATGACAATGCGCGTTTACATACAGCTCGGTGAACCAGTGAATACTTTACAACGGAGAACATCCGGGTATTGCCCTGGCCTGCACAATCGCCAGATCTCAACCCCATCGAGCACGCATGGGACATGCTCCAGAGACGTGTTTTGAAGGACTTGGACGGAGCGACAACAACCCAACAGCTGAAGGATTTGCTACAATTCCATTGGGAGCGAATACCGCAAGATGACATAAACAGTCTCATTAATTCAATGAATAATCGTTGCCGACAAGTTCTGAATAGCAGAGGAGCCCATACTTTGTATTAAATTGTTCTATTCTTTCACAATATACATTTTCTTTAGAAATTTCATTTTGTAAAGAAAAAGTTTAGTTTCTTATGTATCTTAGTTTCTACAGTATATTCTAATATTGTTCATTTCTGTTATTAAAAGAACTTATAAAGACAACAGCTGTTATTTTTACATCATAGAACCCTAAAGATATTATTTTAAAACGAAAATACAATGTTGTAATGTGAAGAACCATCCTAAAATTTAAATTAGTACATGTTGCTTAGACTTTTTTGATGAGTGTATTTTTAAATGACAATAAAGATAATGGAACGCGATGACTCATTTCAACATACCTATTTTGATAAGTCTGATATTATAAAACAGTACAAAAAGCATTATTATGTTTTCTTTATTAAGAGGTTTTTCATTACCGCGTTATCAATTCCGATAGTTAAGTATAAATATTTACATCAACACGTGTACAGTACTGACTAATATGCATAGGTGTGTTCTGATAATGCTGATTATTATCGTGCGAAGTTGCGCATGCGCGGAATACTTATAATAGTAGATATTACATCCAGCCTCTAATCTATACTTATATACTTATCTATACTTCTATATTAATATAATAAAGCTGAAGAGTCTGTTTCCTTGAACGTGCTAATCTCAGGAAGTTCTCCGATTTGAAGAATTCTTTCAGTGTTAGATAGCTCATTTATCGATTATCTTTTTTTTTCGAAATGACTACGTTATTGACCCAGCAAGGTCTTAACAGCTTCACCGGACTACCTCATTTATCGAGAAAGGCTATGTATCATTAGTAAGACTAATAGCAGGACAAATGAAGATTTTTTTTTAAATAGGGGTTAACGTACGTATTTTAAAAAAATTTCACCTTCTACATCAGTGATTCCCAAAGTATTTTTTTTTAACTGTTAGATCTAATCTTCAAATTTTTTGTCGAGTTTTGAGAATATGGTAGTATTGAACCAGGAAGTCGCGAGTTAATGGTACCGCTAGCCCAAAGTAACTATTCGACGGAGACAAGGTCGCGGGCAGAAGCTAGTACCTACTCTTATAAAATCAATTTTACTATAGATTACGATGGAGAAAGAGTAAATTATCAATCGATTATGTATTTATACGTATATATTACAGTCGGCTTAGTAGCGATAACGCTGAAGTATGATAAGAATGGTACTACATATTATTTGACAATTTTACAAGTTACTATACAAATATATTCATGAGTTTTTGGCGGGATTTTAGTCTGTCATGTAGTGGATTTTATATTTTATTCATAATCTTGTGTTATTTGACTATATATTGTGTAAAGTTGGTGGTGTTTTACGTAATATAGTTAGTTTAATATGCATAAGTGAAGTGAATGGAAAATAATAACACGGAGCATGAAATTCTGAGATGCCACAAAAACTCCCTGGAAGGTTCTAACAAGGGATCCACCATCTTGTTAGAATATGGTTTCACACGATGCTTAATATTGGAATGATCGCACTAAGTTTGTGATATTATTGACTACGTGACAATGGCAGTAATAATCGGAAAGATTGATTGCCAAAAATAAAGTTAAAAAAATATATATATATATTCATTTAAATTTATTTAACCTCATTCGTTCGAATTTAGTAAAGACTTTATTTTGATACGTTTTTGCGTCTTTCAATTTTCGAAGTTAATTGTTAGATGGTGTACATATGTGGGTAAAACCGATGAGTGTATAAGTAAGTGCAGTTGATTTTTCAATGTGTGCGTCTCAAGGCCAAGGTTAGCCACGTGGCTGGGGGAACCAAGTAAGGAACGCAGGGAGAGGGGCCGCGAGCCGCCGCGCCGCGACACAATTATACGACTTGTCTTTCTCCATAAAATTATTACTCACACTTCCCCTTCAATTCAAGGTCTCCCGATCCCTGTTTGTGATTAACCACTTGTAGTTTAAAATGTTTAGATATATATAATATTTATATATAGACTGTTTATAACATTTCGTAATATGTACTATCGTTTAGGTCGATTTTGTTGGTTAAGTACTTTTTCTGGTTCCAATTACGTATTCTTGTATAGTAGCGGTTAATATCATTAACAAAATACGTGCGACTATTTACTAAGTGCAAGCGTTAGATAAGATTCATTTTCACAGGCATACTGTAACTTGATTTTGACATGTGTTAAGGATTTCATTTAAAAAGAATAGCGTGAGGCGTTTAGCCCATACAAAAGTATGACCTCGTTGTATCACTGGGTAATTACACTACGGAAAGTATTGTTCTATCTAGTAATCATCTGATTATTAAAATTAATTATTAAAAGTAGAGATGTGCCGACTGGTTTACCATCGTTGTCGTCGATTGGTCGGCGACTAGTTGGTAAAAAGCCCCGACTATCCGACTTTTTACTTTGATTGGTTGAGTGCCTTGAGCGCTCGCCTTCGTAGTCCGGTGAAGCTGTAAAGGCCAAAAAATTAAGGCCAATAGCGTAGTCAGTTGGAGAAAAAAAAAGCTTCTTACTTTTTATTTATTTTACATTACAAAGTGTGTAAAGGGAATTACATTCAATAAAAATCTTGACTGTTTATTAATATTTTAAATTTATATTCAGCCTTACACATTATTTACTTAATGTAAAGCAAACCAAGCAACCTTTCCTTTGAAAATCAATTTGTAAAATTATCTGCTTGTGAAGAAAATATGTATATGACATTTATGAGATAATTTTAATTTAAAAACTTTCAGAGTCTTTTAAATAAATGTAATTACTAAATACTTATTAGGTTATTAAAAGTTCTAATATAATTATTGTTATTAAAATTGTAGGTAACAAGTTAACTAAAATAATTTTATTATTCGAAATTTACAATACTGAAGGGTTTCTTTCAATAATATTGTATTGTTTTGTTAAATGAATATATAATTAAAAGTATTAATCACATACTAAATTTAAGTTTTAAAACCCTCGCAATGCCATCTGTTGTGTCCGACCCGAACCAAATTACATCTATGTAATGTAACGACAGTGTGCGTGATACTTAATGCTCAAGCAAGTAAAGAGATGGCGCTGTTAATATTTTAAATGGTTGAGAAAGTGTAGTGTAGCGCTAACTGGATACGTCAACAACTTTTGATAGAAAGAAGAACTGTTTTATGAAAACGTCGGACTATTGAACGACCGGGTGCCACGCTGTGCTCTCTCGGGAATTAGTGTGGAGTGAACACAGCTGGTGGTATCTCAGTTGTTCTCTAGTTCTCCACCACAACATCTACAAGATTGAAGATTTGCTGAAGAAGAACTACGACTAGCTTCGACGATAAATTAGAGAATCTTAAATATATCCTATAAGAAATCATAATATATAATACAATAACAAGAATAGCAGTAAACAAACATAGAATTAATTGATTCCTCTATTACCGCTAACTAATTGAGATTTAATACGATTAAAATGATTGTTTATTTGGATTGAAGGAATGTCGGATTTATGGCTATTTCAATTCGATGTTTGTTTAATTTCCGTCTCTAAAACAAATATACAAAATATAATCGTGTTTAAAATGTGTTCGGTAATGAGTAAATAATATTTAATTGTAACAGTTTTTTTAATACTACTAAAATATCGCAACTTTAATAAAGAAAAGAAATAACTCAACAATTCTGGGAAAATGGGTTTAAAATTTGATCACGTATATACGTTCTACTTAAAATTAACTTAAAAATAAATGAAGCACTTTTAGCAAATTCTATAAGTAGGGATATGTAGTTGCTTGTTGTAGAAAATATAACTATTATTGTAGCAGAAAGACGTATAAATAAACATTTAAAAAAGTCCGTAGTTAACTCACTTTTTTATAAAATATGTTATTAAATAATTTCAATGCACTATGAAAATTAGCATAAAATTAATTATGTCGCAATTTTACTGAGAAAACTACACACATTTCTTAAAGTAAAATGACATAAATAATATTATATTAATACTTGGACTTGTTTCATTTTACTTCACTTTATCTTCGGAGACTAAGTTTTTCATATGTTTCAATCAAAAAGAAAACAACAATCGTCTATTTTCGTAGTTTTCATTGTATTGAAATTGGCTGCGTATTCTTCTAGCATGTTAATTTACATTCTGGTAAAATCTCGAAAAACGTAAACTTTAAATTATTTCTTTTTTTGATCAAAGATGTGATATTATTATTATGTTTATTCGTATTTCATTGAAATCATTCAGTAATTAAAATGTACCTTGAGTAATCTAAATTATTGATATTGTAATTTGCCTAACAATTGTAAAAATGTTTGACATAAATATGTTTATCATCAGAAATTAATAGATCTATTTACTGATGCGCTTCATTTCACATAACGTGTAAACAAAAATTATTTATTCTTGTAATTAATCTCCTTGGAGTTGTGTAGTACGTAAGTGTAATCAATAGATATTTGATTATTTAACATTTCGCTACTTGATATTCGTTTAATTTGATGTTATGTAAAAATGGTTTTTGATGGTTGATTTGCATTTTCGTATCAAGAATTACGATATAATAGTATTTTTTTCATACCAAATGTAGTTTTTTATTCATTTAATAGGTTTATAATCACTGTTAGGTACATCGACTTATTATAAACAGAATTACTACCTTAATCTTCCGATACAAAATATATATAAGAGTTGTTGAGGTATGTATGCTTGGTACAAATATATGTTTTAAT
This sequence comes from Antheraea mylitta, assembly GCA_014332785.1. Classification (NCBI taxonomy): domain Eukaryota; kingdom Metazoa; phylum Arthropoda; class Insecta; order Lepidoptera; family Saturniidae; genus Antheraea; species Antheraea mylitta. The sequence continues at coordinate 2,271,548 of JACEII010000006.1, forward strand.
AACTCATATAAGTATGAATATGTAGCTTAGCTTAGGTTAGCTCTGTGCCGTGCACCATGGAGCTAGTTGTCAAAATAAAACCGGTTGAATGCCTTAAACCCTCGCCTTTGTAGTCCGGTGAAGCTGTTAAGATCTTGCTAGGTAGTAATTAGCTATTAAGCGTAGTCAGTTCGAAAAAAAAACTACCTTACTTAATTATTGACTACGATGTACATTTTCTTAAGTAATCACAACTTACATAGTACATATTAATTAAAAGAGATGATATAATGCTAGAACGTAAACCAAACTAAAAAAAGTAAGTTAACAATTCTCATACAGTAATTCATGGTTGTCTATGTAATTGTTGAAGAGTTTAAACAAAAAAACTAAATCAAGAATATTTGTACGCTCTTCCAAGGTTTTTTTTAATATCAAGGCAGAACAACATCTGTACCCGGCCTGCTAGTATATACGAGTATATCTATACTAATATTATAAAGCTGGAGGTTTTGTTTGTCTGGGTGAACGCGCTAATCTTAGGAACCATGGGTCTGATTTGATATACTTTCAGTGTTAGATAGCTCATTTATTGAGAAAGGCTATAGAATATATATCATCGCGCTAAGACTAATAGGAGCGAAGCAACAACGAAAAATGTTACAGAATCGTTTTTTTTTTCCTAATGAGAGCTTCCGCTGTTAGCGTTAACCCAAAGTAACTATTCCAAGCGGCAGAGGCTAGTAATGTAATACATATAAGTCAAAGCATTTGCACTTCCTACACGTGTACACTGATACACGCATTGTTTTTTTTTTTATGTGAAACATCTATAGGCGCGAGTAAACCTGATTGTTGGCGTAGCGACGACGCAACGATGGCATACACAAGCGACTGAGCGTAATCTCTCTTGCCGCGCTGACTTCGCATACCTTTTTTTTTATCAACGTGGGGAAATCCCTAATGGATACACACCCTCCCGGGGGAGAGGGTGGGTTATGTCCGACTCGCACGGACTAAAACCCAACGGTGTACCGTCGGCCGCATGTAGGGGCGGCCAGGGACCGTTCTGGCTCTTTTCCTGAGAAACCGCCCCATACTTAGAATAGTGTTATTTGTGAATTTGAGATTCGTTTGCTTCGAACAATTTTAATGTTTCGCATCTGCCAGGCGTCCCGTGATGGCTCAGTCTTTTTTGATATATTTTACATGGTCGAAGTCGCGAGTAATAGTATACAATATATGTACAGCGATTGACATGATACGAGTAGTCCGTGGGTAATATGGAATGTTTTATTAAAAACGTACGTGGATAGTTTAACGCACGCTCGCGTTCATGCCGGACTTTTTAGCAGACAGGGAAAGTAGTTTTGAGTTATAATACTTGTGTGTTTCACTTACATGATTATTGTAGCTTATGTCTGTAACGTTATTCTGCTTTCTTATCAGTCCACATTCTTTTATACCTCGAATGAATTTAATATAAACTTTATTGGGTTTAAGCCCATGAATTTTCCCTGCTACTATAGTGGAACGCTTAAGATGATAAATGAGCTATATAACGCTGAAATTTTCAAATCGGACAGTAGTTACTGAGATTACCCTTTACAACGTCATAAACTCACAAACTTTGCCTCTTTATAATATCATTAAGTATTAAGTTTCAGTAACAGAATTATTATAGATTTCATTTGTAAATTATTAATAAAAATAATAGGTAGATTTAAATCGTATATGTTACATTGTAGTCACAAAGTCGAGGTTGATTTTCATTTGCCTCTGAGGTTTTAATTCCTCAGTTCGACCTAGCAGCGACCCATATAATTCAGGGCATCCCGTTTCGACCTACATTAATGTCCCTGACATCCTACCTGGCCGCGAGCTGTTTCCCAGTATCAACGCAGATTCCCTGCCAGCCTGTGCGCGATGACCTAAATTTTCTTCCATCTAAAGGTTTATGTCCCAGATACGGAGAAAATTGTGTTACTTTATAATTCGTTTGATGTCGGAAACTCGTTTTGAAAATCTTAAGTTTCTTATAACAACAGATTATTATGAAGCAAATATATATGCTTACAGATTTTATTCAAATGAATGTCTAGTTTTAGATGCAGATTTAACCCGAGAATATATACACATAGTATTAATTAAAGATTCATGGATTCTATAGTAATATTATAAAGAGGTGAAGTTTATAAGTTTGTGACGTTGTAGGGGGTAATATCAGGAACTACTAGTCCAATTTGAAAAATCTTTTCGCTGCTATATAGCTCATTTATCGAAGGAAATTGAGACCAAAAAGAGCGGAGCACTAATGAAGAATGTTTTAAAATCGTTTTTTTTTCTTTTTGAGAGCTTTCGCTGCGTGTTAGCGTTAGCCCAAAGTAACTATTCCACAAGGACGAAGTCGCGGACAGAGACTAGTTATATATAAATTTAGTCGTATTTCTTGTATTATTGTTAAAAGTAAGCCTTGATGTTTAGAAAAACCGTTATGTTTTTTTAAGATATTCTCTCTCTCTCTCTCTCTTGGATATATTTTTTTTTTTTCTCGAACTGACTACGCTATTGACCTAGCAAGGTCTTAACAGCTTCACCGGACTACTAAGGCGAGCGCTTAAGGCACTCAGCCGATTTTATAATGGTAACTAGCTCAAGGGTGCACGGCACACCTCGGCTTGGCTGTTACCCGTTGCATGCAAAAATCGCGACCTAACTTAGCTAACCTAGCTAACTATTCATATATGTTTGAGTTGTTGAAACGTATATGAGTACCAGCATATCCGCCTCAACAACTCCTCCATATATTTTTATCGGAAAATTAGGAGAGTTTTTCAGTTCGATAAGGGAAAAATCTTTCACAAAATAACCCTTCCACAAGATGTGTAGCGTGTAGGCGTGCACGTGTGTGGAGGTGATCGTGTAGTGTTGTAGCAGTGATGTATGGGTGTGTCACCGTATCGCGCAAGCAACGCACTCAAGGGCTCCCTACCGAGGGATCGAACCTAGGCTTGAGCCGCTGCCGTGGGAGGCCTAATCGGGTGTGCGGGAGCGAAGTTAACCCCCAGACCACGGCGGCGCGATCTGTGGTTACGCGGGCGTGGGCGTGAGCACGCTCTGTTACGAGGGACAGGCTGGTACTGATCGTTCGCTGACGTGATATCGTCGGGCGGGTCGATAAAAATGTGTCGCGGACGTCTTTTATAACGCCCGGCGTTGGGCACGGGTTCGTAGTTCGCGGCGGATACCACTAACGGACTGGGATGAATCGCGGCTCGCTCGAAATAGCTAGTAGAGAGTGATTTAATATACGCCCAGATGGACGGCACCTCCAGGTCCCTGTGGAGATCCGCCTTCCGGACGAACCAAGGAGCACCGGTGATCTTACGCAGAGCCCGGGTCTGCAAAACCTGAAGCGTATCTAGCTTCCTCGCGTGGGCGAAAACCGGACAACTATACGTCATTACCGGACGAATACAGACTTTATATAATGTGAGCTTATGTCTGAGGGACAGTTTGCTCTTCTGACAGAGTAAATAATGGAGGCGACCCAAGACCATAGCGGCTTTGTTTCGCACTCTCTTAATGTGGGAATCGAATGTTAAATGTCGATCTAAAGTGACGCCGAGATACTTGACCTCGGTGGTCCAAGGTATCTCGGAATCGTATAGCCTTATGGGCTTTAGCTTGTTCGCGCGATACCTAGGATCGAAGAGTATCGCGGTACTCTTATCGGGGTTAATACCTATGCGCCATCGAAGAAACCAATCACCGAGTGTGCTAACGGCTTTTTCGATGCGATCTCTAAGTCTACTCGGCTGCCAGCCAGAGGCGTAGATGACTGTATCATCAGCATAACAACCTACCTCGACTCCCGGGAGCTTAGGTAGGTCACTGATGAACAGGTTGAAGAGGGTGGGCGCGAGAATTGAGCCTTGCGGCACACCTGAGCGTATCGGACGGGGCGATGAGAGTTCGCCGTCAACTGTAAAACGGAAGGTTCTATCGGCTAGATAATCGCGGAGGATGTGAACTAACCTATCGGGTATGCCGACTTGATTTAACTTGAATATGAGCCCTTCGTGCCAGACCTTATCGAAGGCCTTGGCGACGTCGAAAAATACTGCTATTGTACGTTTCGGATTAGTGTTTTTCACGGGCGGATCCGGCTCCGGATGCGGATCTTTATTGAAATTAGAAAGGATGTACTCCGTGAGGCGGAGTACTTGATCCGGACAAGAGTGTTTGGCGCGAAATCCAAACTGCTCGGGTGGAATTAAACTTTGCTCGTTAATTGTGACCTGGAGACGGTTCAGAAGGAGCCGCTCGTAAAGTTTCCCTAATGTATCAAGCAAACTAATCGGGCGATAGCTATCGGGAAGCGTAGCTTTCTTGCCGGGCTTGTGAATCCCTATCACTACGGCCCTCTTCCAGACGGCTGGAAAATGACCCTGGGACATGGCCGCATTGAAGATGCAGACCAATAGAGCTATGATGCGGTCAGGAAGGAGCTTCAGAACCTCGTTCCTGATCCCATCGGGACCTGGGGACTTCCTAGGTTTGAGACGCTTGATGGCGGCCGAGACTTCGTCAAACGTTATCGGGGTTAGGGTATCCGCCGGAGGAGACGCGAGTGCATGCTCTACAGCTGTTACGATGGACTCTATTATGGAAGGGTCAGTATTATTTGGCGAACACTGTTTTTCTAAACTCGCGGCGAGACATTCTGCTTTGTCAGTGTTATCGAACGCGGGAGGCAACCCGGGGCCTCTGTCGAGAGGGGGCATAGGAATGACCGTATCGGACTTGAACTTACGCGCGAGAGTCCAGAATGCCAGGTGAGAAGGCTGGAGATCCTCCAGAAACCTGTCCCACCTGTCACCCCGGATCTCAGAAATGCGAGACTTGACTGCTTTACGTAAAACACGTAAGCGTTCGCGGTTCTCAGCGGTCGGGTAAGCGTCGTGGGCACGCGTCGCGGCGTTCTTTTCCGTGATCAATGCTCTCACGTCATCAGGGAGTATAAAACGGCGTTCGTTCGCCGCTTGTACCTCTTTCGAGGTCTCCCTGACGGCGGTCTGGAGATAATCAACCAGGGAATCGATGGCCGAATCCGCGTCGACTTTAGACACCAACACGTCCGGAATTCTATCTAAACTGTTGGGCGACGGACTATTTTTAAAGTATTCGCTAAGTTTCGCGTAATCGGCCACTCTGATCGGCGTCGGGCTGAAGTCAGAGTTATGTCCTAACTGTAATAGAACCGGGCGATGATCCGAGTCGAGTTCGTGTATGACTGATATGAGTCGTACAGGAAGCACGACATTTTTTAGCAGAGCTACATCTAAAACTGACGGTCGGCAGTTGTCCTGATAATGCGTGGGTTCCGGAGGGGCTATGACGTCAAAAGCGAGCACCCTACCTAGTTTGTCGAGTATCCTCCCGTTACGAGAAGTACACGGACTGTTCCAGATAACATTCCCGCAATTGAGGTCTCCCGCTATAATGACCGAGTCACCTAAGTCGAGCAGTGCCTGCAAATCGGATCTGAGTAGTTCTTTGCTCGGTGACAGATACGCGGAGACAAGAATAATATCAGAGTGGCCAGTCATCGCGACGCGGCATACTGACGCTTCCATATGAGTAAGCGCGGGCGGGTCTAACGGCATACAATACAGCGACCGCCTAAAATAAATTAATGTGCCACACCCGCGGGCGACACGGTCGTTTCTAACTATGCAGTAATTCGCGATTCTCGGATTACGCATGCTCGGTTTTAACATCGTTTCCTGGATGAGGAAAACGTCAATCTGTCTATCGCGTAAAAAGTCAGCTACTAGATCGCGCTGTGTCCGTAGGGATCTCGCGTTAAAAAACGAGAGGCAAAGACCACGAGGTTTTACTTTATTCATTCCCGGGAATTTTAAAACTAATATTTGGGCGACTGTGAACGGACGAGGCGCTGTACGGTGGCTCCGATAGCCGGAAAGCGCGCTAGAGCTTTAATGAGTTGTACCCCGTGGGGGTTCTCCTCTACCAGGGCGTAGAAGGCGAGCACCTCCTGCATGTCGTGCTCTATAAGAAGTTGCTCCATCCAGTCAAGCTTCCCCTCGAGAGAAGAAGATGAAGGAGCCTGGGTCACCTTAGGTGGCGGCGCCAGAGGCCTTGAAGAGGCCTGAGGCTGGGGTCTGGGAGCCCAGGGGGCCATAGGGGCCCGCCCGGGTTGGGCCGCGCGCGGCACAGAGGGTGGCGAGCGTGGTGTAGGTGCGGGCGCTACCGGGGCGCGGGAAGCGCCCGGCAGGCCCGGGAAGGCCTCCACGGACATAAGAGGTGGAGGCGGGCGGCGGGCGGCGGGTGCAGACGCCCTGGGCGCCTGCCTCGCCTGACGAGGGCGTTGTGTGCGCGGTGCGCGGGGACATCCGCGATAGTTCGCGGGGTGACCCGCGTTACCGCAGAGCACACAACTGGGAGGGTCGGGAGTGCCAGGAGCGCGCTCGCACTCCTTCGTGGCGTGGTCACCCAGGCACTTGACGCACCTGGGGCGAAGATGGCAATTCTTCGCGGAGTGGCCATAACTCTGGCAGTTATGGCACTGCGAAGGAATGTGGGTCTTGCGTGGAGGCTCAACGGTGATCCGGTTGAGGCCACACACAGACGTGAGAGAAAAAATGGCCTTGCCCTCCTGCGACCGGTCGAGGATGGCCAGAACCATGTTGTAAGGGGCGCGAGTGCTTGGACGGTACATACGGTGTACCTCGCGGACTGGATAGTTCTTCTCCTTAAGGGAGAGCGTAACTTCCTCGACCGAGATTTCGGCCGGGACTCGGCGTAACACGACACGCAGGAGGCGCTCGTCTTCTAACGCGTACGTAAAATACGCGAGTTTCATCTCGGTGAGGAATCGGATTAATGCGCGGTGATCGTCCGACGTGGTACATTTAACGCGATTGCCCGCCGGAGTGCTGAGTGCATTCGTGTAGTTAATACTTCGCGATTTTAAGCTATTAGAAATGGCGGTCCATTTCGATTTGTCCTGTATCGTAACAGGCGGCGGCGGACGCGGCTTCCTAGTTGCGGAACCCTGAGTGAGCGAGACGGAGCTATTGCTATTTTGACTCGCGTTCGGCTTACGCGGCGGTGTAGCCGAGGTCGACGGTACGCGAGCGCCATCTATATTGGCGACTTTTTGTGGGCCAACGGAACCCGAATCCGTCGGGCTGGCCGTACGACGCTTTTTATGTGAGACGGTTGTGTACCCGTCTTTATCTAATTGCGCAGAAGGCGCAGGAATCGCGGTCGCGGTCGGCTTGGCGGACGCCGTTACGTCTAGCTCCATCTCGGAGCCGGTCTCCGGGCTGGAGCTCGATATCGGGGCCTCAAGTAGGCCTTTATCGCGCGCATTGAGAGGCAGTTGCGGCGATAGAGTCGCGAAAGAGTTCGCGGTCGGGATATTAAGCGCGAAACGGCCCTCGGCGGCCTGCGACATAACATTGTTGTAAATTGAATTTACAATCTCCCGATCTAAACCGCTCTCGAGGAGATTTATGCGAAAATAATCGGTTACAGCTAACGGATCCATCGCGGTGGATCGAGGAAAGGGAGGGGCCGCGAAACAACCTCCCTGCCTTAAGGGCAGGGGGGCACGCCAAACGGTAAGCTACGGGACTATATCGAGTCCGGGCCAAGAGAACTGTTTATAACCAAACAAAGCGAAAGCACAAAATAAATAAATGAGTGGGCGAGACAGAGGACCATGCATATGAATAAAATACTATAACATAAGTAAATAATGGTTAAATAAATAGTAATAAATAGGTACTTACATATATACGGAGGCACAGAAATATATTACTTTATCACTGAATAGATAAAAATTAACGAAATATATGAGGAAATAAATAGATAATTAAACAAATAAATAATAGTTGGTAAGATATTTAAGAATAAGGAATAGAAAAATGAGTATATAAATAAACGGATAAATATATAAATAAGGGAATGTCTCACTCACTCAGGTAGATGTTTCACACTGCGGCACAGCTGTGTCGAATTAATATCAAACACAAAGCACAACGAAGCACGAAAAACAACGGGTCGTCACTAATCTGCGAGTACCGAAGTCGAAAACAAAAGAAATCTGGCAGATGCGTTCGCCGTCAAGGCTGGGCATCTGGCGCGCAAATGCGTGCGTTCAGCGCGTTTGACGGATCGCAACTCGAAAATATTTCGAAAAATAACGGTCAATTTACTGAGCGCGAGCGTACGTCCGAAGCGTGCGGCGACACAAATCGGACCTCTCTTGGATATAATAATTTAATCTATTCTTCATAAATTTTATTAACTATGTTAAAAGTATGCAAATAAGTAATGAAATATAATAAAATATATTCGCTCTCTAGAGATAGGTAGATAAAAACTATTTTTATGTTTCCGAATGTTTTAGAAGATGTATAGATAAATTCACGTTTTATATTTCCTGTACATATTTGTATCCAATTCTTGTGCCATTACTACCGTTACTAACATTTTTTTCCAGATCATAAATTAGCATATGAGTACTAGTTTGTCATTCAGTATTAGTCTGTCATGTTGGATTGAGGAAGATACTCTATTAATATACAATAACATTTTATTAGGAATTTATATATTAATAAAATAAAGTAGAGATTAATACTGAAAGCAAGTCTTGTTTTTATTACATAACTCCGATGTAGTTAACTAGCCAACCCGTGCCCACTTCGTTGGGCGGTGAACATTAATAATAAAATACTTTTTGCGACTTAAATATAAAAGTTAGACATATATCGCTGACTTCTTTGTAAGCTTTATCAATCTCTACAAATTTCTCTGGAACTCTATCATATATCTTTTATTGTTAAGGCAGCGCTCGTAAGAAATATTTTGGTTAGACCGTTTTTTCTTCGACTTACTTTGCAAATCCGACTACCACAAAAATGTATTTTCATTTTTCGGGTTAATATGTAGCCTATGACGCTCACAAGTAAAGTGGCTTTCTATTGGTAATTTCCAAATCGGTTTTGCAGATTCAGATATTACCCCCTACAACCTCACAAACTTTACCTCTTTATAATATCAGTACAGATGAATATTGTTAATTACTACGACCGTTCGATGCGGATTTTCTTGTGAAAGATTCTAGGCTACTTATTTCTGTAATTCAATTGACTCTGCCACTTTTTTATGCATAACAAAGCGGGCAGGAATCAGCCAGTTTGAAATAATTATCATTTAAATTAAAATCATCTCGCTGGATGATAGCGCGGGCGGTCTGTTGGCGCCTTCGAGTCTAAATATCTTTGGCTTGATGCGGTTGTCTCGTCGCCAACGCACCCTCGCCAAGTGGTTCTGGCACGGCAGCGCATTGCACAAACACCAGTATATAAAGAGCAAGGGCAAGCAGGCGAGTGTCGTTATGGTATTCAGGTTGATTTACAATTATTTTATAGTTCATCAATATCTTTATCAAAAGCACTGTTATCCGATGGCTGTCTCATTTTGCCTCTTAATCTGATATTACTCCAGGAATTCTTTTTTTAGTCGCTGAGGATAGAAAAATAAAGTCTGCGAGGAAAACTTACGAATAAGTTTTTTTTTAGAAATTAGTCTTTTTAAACATATTTTCATTACATTAACTACACGATCTCATGTTTAAGACCCAGGTCTCAAAATCGCGAATAATGTTTAATTTTAAAGACGGATATTTAAATATCCAGCAATTTTTTAAATTATAATTTTGCATTACATCGCTTGTTATTCAAGTGTTGCTAAATTTTGTAACCAATACGATACTTTTTTAAATGTTTACTGCCAACAGTATCTTTTCCAGTGCATCATAAGTTCTACATTCGTTTATATGAAGCTTGCACTTGCTTTTGGACAGTTCAGGAGGTGTGCCGTGCACCCTTGAGCTAGTTGCCCATATAAAATCGGCTGAGTGCCTTAAGCGCTTGTCTTAGTAATCCGGTGAAGCTTGTTAAGACCTTGCTAGGTCAATAGCGTATTCAGTTCGAGAAAAAAAAACATACAATAATCTCTTAATCCCTCTATTTCTTTCATCTTTTTCATGTGTAAATACACATGATTATTTTTGTAAACTGCGTCTTCATAACCATCTAACAGGGTGTTCCTATAATTAATCTCAAAAAACAGACTAGACTTGTAGTATACTGGATTTTCATATCGTCTGTTAGTAAAGAAATATAGGCATTGTGGTGAAACGTTGACCTGTAAATGATGACCAAAAATATATAAAATGTTACTAAATTAGTAAGGCTGGCCCTACATTCTGTAAAATCGCACCATATATCATTTTATAATTAATTTTTTTTATTACAAGTAACATACACAATTATACCTCATGATATAATATTTTTATTGGTTGCGATATCAGTGTAAATGCTTAAATATTATTTTATATATTTTTATTAAAACACACAACAAATAAATGATTATCGTTCGTGATCTTGAAATTTTATAAAATAGTCACTTTTAGAAAAAAAATTGAGCCGTCACTAGACGCCTGGCCGATGTGAAACATCGAAATTGTTTTGTATAAGTTATATGCATAAAAGAATAGAATACGACAGGAATCAGCTAGGGCATAATGAAAAGATAAATCATTACAGATTTGTTCCATAAAATAATGACTGTTTATTTATTTTATTACATAAATATTCATTCTTATTGAATACAAAAATTCAACTAGGCGAAGGCGCGGTGTGTTTGGCGGCATTTATAAAAGAGCACTAGGTCATAAGCGCGTGCCGCGTAACACTAGTAGGACGAATGACCTACAAAACAGTTTGAATCTTATGTTTATACAGATAGGGTTGCAAATGTTTTTGCGCATTTCGGTAATAGTACGAAGTTCGTGTTTTGCGTCGCCGCGTCGAGCCAAGTCAACAATCAAGCTTACCCGCGCTTATAGATGTTTTATATCATTAATGAAGGTACTAAACCTATCGCTAATTTGTAATTGTGTTTTTTGTTGACTGAGAAAGGCGTTGTTTTACCAAAATTCACGGTTGATTTAATGGACTGATATTATTTAATTTACTATATCTGTTTAAAACAAACAAATGCTGCTAGTACACCTACAATACCGTATATTTGCTCGTATTTTTCATAAAACGATCTGGCGGAGCGATAAGCTGTGAATCTATGTAGACCACAGACAATTCATTCAGCCTTGTCGTCTGCTAAAATATCGATGCTGAAACTATAACGGCTATGTTTCATTACACGTGTTTTGCCTCCACGAGCCATCCAGATTCAAGTTGAGAAACCTTGGCTAATAGCCAGATGACAGATACGGAACATAGATCGCGCCAACCTTGACATAGGGATGAGTAATTCTAATACCTAAAGCGCCCTACTAACGAGGTTATAGCACCAAAAAAACGGTAGGAAGAAAAGTCTGTGCAATAAAATTATTTCAAAATTCATTTATTGTTTTTTTTTTTTTTAAGTTAATACCAGCGACTTCATTTGCGTTGTTTCTTGTAATATATTTTTTGTCCCAACAAAAATATGTGCTTATAAATCTTCTTTGTAAACTATGTTACCTGTTTACTTCCCTTCTTCGGCGTATTCGCATCACATTGCTTGCCCCACTGCTCCACAGCAATAAGCACATTGTTCAAGATTTTTTGCTAATGAAGATAGTATTCTCTTCAAACTTTAATAACCTGGTTTTTAAACGAAGACATTATAATATTTTCTTTATATAACGGTAGATATTTTTTCTCGAACTGACTACTCTATTGACCTAGCAAGCTCTTAATAGCTTCACCGGATTAATAAGGCGAGCGCTTAGGGCGCTCAGCTGATTTTATTTGCTGCCTACTCGGCTTGGGCTGTTGCCTGATACGTGCAACTCGCGACCTATCTGGGCTGACCTAAGCTAAGTATTCATACATATATGAGTTGTAGAAACATATATGTGTACCAAGAATACATAACTCAATAATATAAGGGTAGAGTGTCTAAGAAGTAAAATTAAAAAAACTTGGTTGAAACCTATCCAATAGTGATGCGCGCACAGCAACACGCCTCTCAACATCCTATGTATATAAAAGAAGATAAGATTTCTACCTGTTCCTAAGTATATTCTAAAGTAGTATTTAATAAAAGTTAATCGTATATCATTTTAACTAGGTTATATTTAAATATTTCTGGGTTTATGAAAGGCATTCGTACTTCGAAAATTCTTGCTTACCTATCCATTGTTATAAATAAATAGAATCTTCTAGAGGAGCATTTAAAGTGAGTGGTGCACAATCAAAGCTAATCACGTATCGAGCGGTATGTAATGTGCGATTCTGATAAATAAATATAATGGAATTTGGGAGGTTTGAAAAATGTAGAAATTTAAGTTAATTCTTGAATACATTCACTTTTTTGTATGCCTGTTTGTCTATTCTGTACAAATTTTGCAATAAGTTCATGGGAAAATTCACATAACAATTGCAGGACAATAAAAAAGGTAATTAGTTCATCAATAATCTATAGCATGCACGTTACATTTCCCAATATATGAATAGGTGTAGGTGGGGGTAAACAATGTATCGGGTAATGTGTTGAAAACATCGATTCTCGTCTCATCACCGAAGTTAAGCAAATTCGGGCGTGGCCATTACTTGGATGGGGACCGCCTAGGAACAACGCGTGACGTTGGCTTATTGTGAATTAAAACGTTTTCTTGTATTGCAAAAGTTCCACTTGCGTGTTTTTACGAAACATCCTGTGTTTTTGAAGTTATACTTCTTTTGGCGCTTTAGGGAAAAATGATGAGAGTAAATTTTTACAATGCGCGCGCACACCGTCAAGAAAAACCGATACCCTGATGTTAGCTATAGTCAACATTTTGTTTCTTTGTATTTGTTGTTTATATTTCTTTGTATTAAAACTTTCAATGTATTTAATACCATTTTTTCTATTGTTATGTGTCGTTTTTTCCACAAACGTAGAATAAGGTGAAAGACAATTTTTTTTTAAGATTTTTATCTTATTACGCCAAAGAATTATAACTTCTAACGCGTGTACATAAGTACACACATATTTTTTTAAAGTAAACACCGATTTAAAAAGTAGTGTTAAAATATTTAAACCCAATTTGTCACGTTATTTATTTTGCGTTTGTATGAAATACCGTAGATTTCGAATTTGTTTTAACAGGTTGGAATCTGAAATGTTTATTTATTTCTTAATAACTCTACTACTGTCACTAGTATTCACACCGTTTATATATATATATATATATATATATATATATATATATATATATATAATTTATCAAGCGATTTATCCTTCTTTGCTTCTTCGGAAATTACTTCATTATTCGTTATATTCCATGTAGTCTCATGTATTAGATAACCAAGGGTCAGAATAACCTCAACTTGACGTTAGTAGTGCAGCAACCCAATTTAGTATTTATTATCGCTCCATATTTCGACCTGAACAACGCGTTGAATCGTAGAACTGTTCAAAGATGTAAAATTGGACACTTTTATTCTGTATGAAAAATCTGTACGGTCATATTAGTTCCTCAGTGCACGCATATGCAGAGACCATGTATCTACGATTAGCCTACTAAGATAAGCTATATTATTGTTCTCTTTTCAACATTTCAAGGTGTATGTAGTGTGACGTGGCAAAAGTAAGGCGGCTGCTAAAATCACCCAAACAACAACTTCTATCTAGAACTAGCTCCCTGCCCGCGACTTCATCCGCATTGTAATAGTTACTTTGGGCTAACATTAACACAGCGGAAGCTCTCAAGAAGAGAAACCATGCTGATTTTGAAACATGTTTCATTGGTGCTCCGCTCCTATGGGTGTTAGCGTGATGATATATAGTCTATAACCTTCCTCGATAAATTAGCTATATAACACTAAGAAAGATTTTTTTAAATCAGACCAGTAGTTCTTGAGATTACTCCCTACAACGTCACAAACTTACAAACTTTACCTCTTTATAATAGTAGTATAGACTAGTATAGATTACTACTGTATGGTTCTATTAGAGATTTCGGAAAATGAAGACGATATGACTAATTAGATTATTGCGAAACAATATATAACATTTAGAAAAAAAAAAAGAAAAATAATTTTTAATTATATACTAAACGTATAGGCAAACGAGGAAAACATAAAAAATACCATGTTCGCAAGGATGAAACATAATTGTGTACATTTTCTTCCTCCTTCCGCATTCATATATTCCCTCTTTCAATAAGCTGCAAAGTTCTTAGGTCACGGCATTTGAATCTAGGCTCAACAGTTGGATCGATAGAGCTGCTGCAAGGCTCCGGGACTGTCATGGCGACGTAGGTGCCGTGACCTGGAGGGTGGGGGCTGGGGCAGCGAGGGCCGAGGGGGGAGGCGGGCTTGCATCGAGCGGCCCGGCTGCACCGAGCAGTTATTTCGGTGCAGCTGTTCAGTCACAGTCGCTCTCCGCGCCTCCGATAGCGCGCCCGCATTAACACTAGTTGCATCCAAACGCCCCCCGTTCGGTGTTTTCTAACAACGCGTCACAGTTTTGATAGTTGGAACTCGCTCTCTGCCATCGTACTTGTTGCACGGACCCTCTCAAATGGTGAAACCGCGCGGAAAACTCTTTTCCTCGTTATCGGACTCGAGACTTTCACCGTTCACATATCGTACGGCTCGTAGTTGCGCCTTAATGTGTTCGCGTTTGTTACTGATAAGGTTTGCGTATATTGCATGTTACGCGCGTTATATTATCATACATTTGTGCAGATAGTTCCAAAGAGACTTGCAATGCGAAATTTTTTAATTTTTTAAATTTGATAATGTTACAAAATGATTCAGTTTCATCAAGGATTTCATTAACATCTTCATAGTAGAAGTCGTATAGGGAAGACAGTTTTATTCTTTCTTTATACATCTTACGCTAGGTACTTAATTAGTATCTAAAATAGAGTAATTTTTGTAGTCCGGTGAAGCTGTTAAGACCTTGCTGGGTCAATAGCGTAGACATTTCGAAAAAAAAATCTAATGTACTACCAAGTTGTACATTTAATATTGAATGAATAACTTTCTTAGCTAGTTTTTATCTTTGTCCTTTTCATATCCAGTGACAACCGTAATCCTCAAACTTATGGGAATACGCTCTATCAAATATTAGTAGATAGAATGTTTTCTAGTGGATATATGGGAGATATTTGTCTAACCTTAATGAGTCAAGATCTCTATGGTTTTATTTTGATTAGATGACTCTTAAATCAAGAACAACGGCTATTATATTAGAAGTCTTACAGCTATTGTTTTTGACTAATTCTAAAAGTAAAATGTAACTATAAATATAGTACAGTATAATATAGTGCATTCGCAAATTGTTTAAAAGGGGGTAGGACTCTGTGACACTGTCATACTGATATATGCACCAGCTGGCAAATAGCCAGGGATGCAGCTATGGAGGTCACCACTCTCTAGAATACGGAGGCGGGAGGAAGGGGACGAGGTCGTGCCGGAGCGGGGGGGAGTGTAATAATTTACTAGTCAACTGCGCAGGTGCATCCCGGCCTAGCTACATCTGAATATTGACTTGCAGTGTATTTAGATTACATCTCCGTTTGCTCAAGTGTGACATTATGTAAACAAAATTTCTAATATAAATGTATGCTCGTTAGAGAAATATCGTCTTATGAAACAAGATAATGAAATTCAATTTGAATATTTCATTTACAAAAACTGTACTTATATATTATCAAATCATCATATTATGCTAAAAAATCAAATGTACAGATCTACTACGAATAAATTAATTGCATAAAAGAAATAGCTGTTAGCTAATTAATTGGCTACTACGGCTTAAAAAGGAATAGAAATGATTTTACTTTACAAAAATAAATAATATTTCAAAATTATAACTATTAATACTATCCCAATATAAATAAATGTACAAGATAAAGTTTTAATATTATCAATAGTTCAAATTCAATTAAAAACAGTTCAAAATTCATAAATTAGTCAATTACATACCTAATTAATTTTCACTAAAATTATACACGTGAAAGTGGCTTTATTTCTTTGTAACGCTTTCACGTCTAGACTACTCAACGAATCAACATGAAATTTGGTATATATTGTCAGGGGTACAGGATAAAGCAAAGGGTACTTTTCATTTAAAAAAATACCGTTTCTAGGGATGTATTGATCTACATTAACGCAGCAAAGCCGCGAGCAAGAGTATAAGTTATTGTATAAATTATGTAAGTTTTAGAATTATTTACATACGCCACACTATTTGTATAATGCTTAGATGCAAGATGCAATTCTATTAGTTTTATTACTTAGTTCGAAAAGCGTTATTGATTGAATTATTCATTCACACATAAAGTATTACGAACTGGGAATAAAAATTATACATGTATTGTGATTGTTACATTGCATACGTACTAGAATTGTTAATCCAAATGAAAACATTCCTATGTTACGACATACCAACAAACAGATTGCCCGTTTCGACGCACGAGTTGATAAATCGTTCCATTTAGAGCGACAAACAGAAGTTCATATCAATTTATAATTAATTCACAGGCAGCGCATGATTAAATCATTGTTGATCTACTTACGTAACTTATTGAATACCAATTATTATGTTCACTGCTGCATATTGATCAATATTATTATAAGTATACTATGCATTGTGCTTCCTATCCGCATAAAAGTAAATATAACTAAGCTATAATCTTGTGTTAAGAGAAAATTTATTGTTGTTAGTAAATTAAAAGATGTTGATTCATTGTTATGTAAATTACATTTATAATTTAACATTTGAAAGTCTCCTTGTGTCTTGAAATTATCTTCGTTGTTATAAAAACGCTAATTGTAACAAGATTGAAATAAAAAGGTGATCATATACTATCACTTTCATCTCGATAATACAAATTACGCGGTATGCATACATCTGGTCTCGATGCCAGAGCTACGTTTCGGTTGCGAAACGAGCGAGGTAGGCATGTAAAGGCCGCCACACACTCGCGTTGGTAACTTTCGCTCGCGGGACCGTTGACCGTGGCTCGACTTTCTAAACCATGTCGTAACGTCGGTGATCGCCCCTCGGCAGGCCATTGTAATTCACGATACGCCTCGACGCGACACGCGATGTCATTAGTACCTTTTTTGTGGAGTTTTCGCAAATCCGTAGAAAGTTAACGTACGAGCAGTCCGATGCGTTGCGGAATCACGCCTTTTATGTTATACTTTTACTGGAAAATATTTACTCTATACGTATTGATTCGTATAATACATACAACTCGACACAGAATTAATAAAAATGTAGTTGTACGAAATAATCACTCTAATTTATTTTTGGCAACTAGTCTTCTAGTAAAATATTGCTGCCATGGTCAAGTGAGTAACCATATTACAAGTTTCTTGATATAAATTCAATGAACTAACAAGACGGTGGCCGTCTTGTTAGAACTTTCCTAGGCGTTTTTGTGGCAAGTCAGTATCCATGTTCTATGGTATTATATCCGATGCACTTCACTTGTGCACAATAACCAAACTATATTACGTAAAGCACCACCAACATTACACAGTATAGAACAAAAATAACATAAGATTATGGATAAAATATAAAGACCAATACATGGCTTTCCAAGATCCCGCCAAAAATTCCCCTATATAATGTATAATGTATAAAAAGTACTTATCTTTGATTACTCCGTTCCCGGGACGCTAAAACGTATTAAATTACATTAAAAGCATTTTCTTTTAAGTTTTGCTATTCTTTTTATTTTACGAAATCCTTTAAAGAACAAGTGTGTATTTACCTTTTCTCGTTTAAATTGGATACCCTTGATCATTGTACTTTATGTAGGTCGGTAGGTCTGCCATCGCTACGCCGTAGGCGCATGTCGTAGTTCGGGCGTCCTGCCAATATAATGCGAAACAAGGGCACTGAAATAATAAGAATCATAGAAACTATCTTATAACCAATACCACAAAGTTATAAGCTGCATATACTGCATAAACTATACATTTTTCCTGTTGACGTCATGTTTCTAACAATCGCTCGTAATGACACGATCGTAGATTGTTATTTGTTGCATATTATAACGTAATGCCTATATAGTTTAATGTTATGTTTATTAACATCGTTTAATTTTATGGTAGTATATATACCAAATAAGATACATTTCCGAAATGAAAATTAATGAAGTAACAACAGCTTGTAAATAAAAATTAATTTTGTTCAATTTGTACACAAATCTATTCGAGATTTAACGCATATCTAAAAATTATTTAGTAATTTAAGAATAACCTGTAATAACTGAAAAATCTTTCATAATGGGGCACACATTAATGCTACTTTTATACGTGGAAAAATATGAGAATCGGTTCAGCAGTTCGAGATATTGTACGTGCTTCCTACAAACATAGTTACAAATGTTTTTATACCGTAGATACATCGCAATCCCCGACGAACACTATGGTAATCGCTATTACGATAGAATCGGGTTTATTAAAGACTCGCTATCTACACACTTTATTACATCACTGATATTATTTTATGATCGGGCGATGAGCACTTTTGGATTTACCTATTCAATAATGATCTTTATGGTTTTGTTCAACGGATAACATAAGTGAAAAATGACACGATCAATAACGCAAAAACCTTATTACCAAATCTCAAAAATTAACATTTTAGAGTAAGCGGCTATTAACATATTGTTCGAGGGAAAAATGACAGAGCCGTTCCCGGTAAGCGGCAACACAATATCGTTCGGGTGATTACACACCTTCATATTTATCGTAAGATGCAAATGCTCTCTCTTTAACCCAACGAGATAGACAATGTTAGCTGTATACTATTGTATTGTATTAGCTGTATTTACCATGGAACAATATCACAAATCACAGATCACGCCGCCGTGGTCTGGGGGTAAATTTCGCTCCTGCACACCAGACTAGGCCCCCTTCGGCAGCGGCTCAAGCCTAGGTACGTTCCCTCGGCGTGGAGCCCTTGAGTAAACTGCTCGCGCGATACAGTGACACAAAATCTCACATCACTGCGACAACATTACACATATCACCTCCACACACGTGCACGAACACATGCCTACACATGACAGTGGAAGGGTTTTATTTTCCCTTATCGAACTGAAGTAGTTTAAAAAAGTTGTCCGACACAAAATACATATAAGAGTTGTCGAGGTATGTATACTTGGTACACATACATGTTTTAATAACTCATATTAGTATGAATATGTAGCTTAGCTTAGGTTAGCTCAGATAGGTCGCGAATTGCATGTATCAGGCAACAGCCCAAGCCGAGGTGTGCCGTGAACCCTTGAGCTTGTTGCCTAAAACAATCGGCTGAGTGCCGCAAGCGCTCGCCTTGGTAGTCCGGTGAAGCTGTTAAGGCCTTGCTAGGTCAATAGCGTAGTCAGTTCGAAAAAAAAAAAATATCACAATGAACGATTACTATAGCAACACCGATTTGTGATTACAGTCGAACACTATCGTAAAGTTAGTTTGCAAAAATTTTTCCATAGCTTATTTCAGTAATGGACATTTTCACAATTTTCTTACTGACAAAGGAAATTTATAATAAAAATTTAGTAAAAATCTGGTGCAAAAAAATATTCCCTATTTTTTTATAAAAGAATCTTCTTTATAGTCTTAATAGTTTTCAAGATATTCAGTTTTTATATGCTCCTGTAAAATTTTCATTTTCCTATTACGATTTTGTTCGTCGGGGACTGCGATATATGTATTTTTGCGATCCGAAACAGTTCAAAAATATATTAAATGTACTAATTTAGTAAAAGGGACAGCCTAACTGGAGTGAGTAATCGAATTTAGTCACCATTTTTTAATTATATTTATATTTATTAAATTATTTAATACACATTACATTTTCATTATTATGTTTATGTATGGCTGGTTCTTACCTAAATAAGATAATAGAATTTAAAAAAATACATTTGGCAATTGGGCGTTTCCAAGCTGTTTTTTTTTTTTGTTTCCAAGCAATTAGTATGTAGAAAAATGGATAATTTAATTTCCTATAAAACAAATAACATTGTCAACTATATAAAATGGTTTATAAAAGATTGTTCACGGACAGGCCGCCGCAACCCTGACCGCTTGGTGTCCTAGGGTGCCTAGCACACGTCCTTGGGCGCTCAGCCAGTTGAGTCCCCCTTCCCCGGGAAGCGGAACGTGCGTTCATGTACAGGAAACAGCCGATATCGTCGATATTTGCTCGATAATCGACGAATGTTCTCGTTAGTGCTAATTTGCCGCTTACAAGCGAACAGGTTGTCCGTTTCCTGCAATAATTTATTGCATAATTTTAGATATCCTGTACATGTATTATGAGTTTCACTTATCATTTCAAAATAAACAATATGTGCAATAAATTTGTGTTCAAGTCAGAACTTTCTTAACCTCACTATAGTCGATATTAAGTATCGATGCGATTGCTAAAGGTTTCTCTAAAATGAAGTAACTACCAACGTTCTTATGTACTCGATGTTCAATTTAAGGTTAGCAACAACTGGATGGGTCATATTATTCATTTACCACGTTCTATCGGTTGCTTTATAAATATGGCTTCTTAGTAACTCTTCAATATATTATTACCTATTTAATTTCTTTTCATAATTATGTTATGTATAACATGTGGGCTTTATTTCTATACTCTTTTCAACAAAATTAATTTTTATGAATGATAAATGTATTGACTATATGTGAGTTTATATTACTGTTCAACTTGGTAGCGTTGAATTAGTAAAAGAAGTGAAACTGGAACTTGAATTTTGGAATAGATAAATTACAAGTCGTAATTAAAATTTTATGATTTAATTCTTTAACGCTAAAGTAATAAAATTGAATACGCTCGTGGAAATATATTTTATAGTGAGCATTTGAAGTATTAAAGTATGAAATATACAAATATTCTACTATACTTTGGTATTAATAACTGTTGTTTCTTTTTATTATTGTTGCCATAATATACAAATTATTGTAGATAACGGAAAACATGTTATATCTTATTGTTCGCATTTTATTCGAGTTTAATTATTCTTGCATATTATATACAATTGTTGAGGAATTATTTTCTAGTTTGATTTGCATTAAACCTGACCTAATACTAATATAGTTTACAGGTGCCAAGACGTTTCTTAAAATATTACAAAATCTGTTTTAAATTACATAATATTTCTAGGTCCTAAGAGTAGTATTATTCTTAAACAATGTTTCGGCAGTTTGTTTTAATTAAGAAAAAAATCAAAGAAGTTAAACGCATTTGAAATTTATTATAATTATTTTGCAGGTGACAATTTTTAAAATTATCAAATTGAAATTAAATGTATATCGATTACATAATTAAGTTGTGATAAAGTAAATATACAAATGACATAGGATTATGATCAGCTGTTTGACGATGAATGCACGAAGCAAAGCGAGGCGACACGACGTGAGGTGTGATCACACAAGTGACTCAGTTTCATAGCCTGTGGTGCCAACCGGCTCGTGACTCAGTCGGCCTTGAGCTCGCATAGTATAAACGTAAACCGCTAAGCGTTGAAATGTTATTTATTGGTCCATCGTACAAGCGCAAAGAGACCGAATCTCAAGGTCTCACCTGCTCTGATGAGAAGAACCTTATCATTGCTCGTACATAAATTAATACCGACATATATATATATATATCTATATATTTATATCACAAGACGTTAATATGTTACGACCGGACAAAACTGTCTCTCAAAAATTTACAGAACTGTAAAATATATTTGATAACTATTAAACAATATAATTATTATCTAACGCGTTTTAGTTGATAAATAGTGATGTTTTCACTTAAACCTGGATGTAACACACGAACGTACGTTATCGCGTGTCGCCACGAGTCGTCCGTCCAAATGGAGCGTCTATTTGTGTCTCGAGGCCCGCTCGCGACAATATTGTAGCCGACATACGAGCCTTACGTGCGACGGTTAACGGCCACAGTGTTAATAGTCTTATTTTAAACCAATACGTTATTAATATCGTTAAATTTGACGATAAACTAAATAAAGTGCAACCGTGTAAACAGATGGCAGAGCGCGATGGCCTAGATTCAGATGCATCTGGCGCGTTCTTATCTCGCACTCGCGTTCCTAAACCGTGCGTACGATCATAAACCTGCACAAGAACGGTATAATATTATTGTTAGACAGTACGATGAATAGTCTACGGATGAAAGCGAGATCTTTTAAAGCGAAAGTGTTATGTAGGAATCGAGCTGGAGAAATATGGGGGATGGTTAGGTGACCGCGTCAGGCTCGCCTGCGGCCACTGAGCAGTATTGCGTCAAGGCGGCGCGGCCCCGTTGGCGTGTTGGTAGAGCGCGTATTTGAAGCCGGGTCGCGCGCTCACGCTGCAGCGATCGCTTTGCGAAACCGTCGGTTATGCAAGGTGCGGCGTGGCGCGGCGTGCCACTGCCAACTCGCGGCTGGTCGCGCACCGCACCGCACCGCCGGAAGGAAAAGTGGAACGCGCCGCGCCGCAGTGGTGCGGCTGCGCGCGCCGCCTCTGCACGCTCGCGTACACCAGTGAAGTGCCTTCAAGTGTCGTGTCTGTGTCGCTTCTAGAACGTTGGAATTGTGTTGCGCAAGCTCTACCGCCTACACTGGGATTATTTTAAACTAATTAGTATTATGGGGTCCGACCTCTGTATATGTCGCCCCGTGTCCTGCGAACACCTAAGTTCGGCACGTGCATATAACACATAACTGTAGTTATTTCATAACTAATATTGCTCTGCATGTTGGGCCTAACCTATTGGAACTTATTTATCCTGCTGCTTTAACCTTCCTCGTATTTTCATTTGCATGAAAACAACAATTCCAGTCGGTGAAATACAACATATGTTTGACACTTTTTCATTTTTACGAATATGAAGTTAAACATGAATGAAAATAGACACGTTTGTGTGTCATTACCAGTGAAATTAACTCTAATGACGTAACTGACAAGCGTACGATAAAAGCTAAGAATTTTTCCGCGCCCAGCGCCGAGCGGCCTACTGTCAGGTGCTTTCATTTTAGAAACGGAATCTGGGCTTCGCCACGTCACCTGCAGGTTTCACGTTGCGAAAATTAAATTGTTTTAATCAATCATATTTTATAATTATAGTTATAGTCGATTTCGATTGTTACGAGAGGGAAAGTGTGCAGTAGAGCGTGGTGGCTTCTTCTAGTCGCCTGTCCGTTTGCGCGGTTCCTACGCAACACAGGTGAACAGTAAAAGTGACTGTTAGATGTACACGTCCCCACACTAGTTCATTGAGAATTAATATTAATATCTCGTGTACTAATGAGAGTACTTACAACATTACCCGTGTGTTCAAGGACATATTAATAGCGTCAAACCGACACGTATATCGTACCCCATGCTCGACACTCGACACAATTGCACAATGCAGCTTATCTAGCGCATGAGAGCTAACAATTATTTGTCCCACTTTCTTGTTATGATGATCTTTTGATTACAAGCAGTCAAATGATTGTTCGTGACATAATGATATTCTTGTAATAATCAAATTACAACCAATAAATGTTCAAATGAAAATCTAATTATTTCCTAAGCTTCCATTTTTCGATTTGACATCATTTAACCATTTATGATTTGGTCATTGTGATATAAAAATAGGCACATGAAACAGTTTTATGAGACAAAATAACATATAAAGTATAGAGGTCATGTAGTTAAATAAAGATATGACGATATAAAAACGTAAAGTGATGTGCAATATCGCGCTTGCATGTTCTTACGTCAGTGCGCAATGCACTGATGCGAGGTGCGTTCAAACATTCCGCGTGGGCGTTCTTACTCCTACAATGCCCACTTATGCCTCGTTCCTACAACGTGTCTACTAACAAAGGCCTATACTCAATGATATTAGAAATATATCTAATACCATTGCCTATACTTATTAAAAATAATAATAATTTCCTATCAATTTTTGATATACAAAAACCATACGTCGCGTCACGACCTCTGTAGAAAACGTATTTTGGGAATTTCGATGACACATGCATAACCGAATTTGGGTATAGTTAATGCCTTGAAAAAATAATCAAGGGTATTGTAAAAGTACTATGTCATAATCAGTAATACTCATCTTCAACGCTATCCAAATAAAACCATGACCTACTTAATATCATATTACTGGATCTATACGATATTCATTAAAGATAAAGTATTTCAGTATGAAGTCAGATCATTTATGTAACATATTATGTTATACTAGAATATAATAATCACAATATAGACAAGGCCAGCTCCTACTAAAAGCTTCAGCCACGTTGTCGCATATCTCATTATTTGAAATCTAAATGAATTAAGAGTTCTTGATAACAGTAATATTTACTAAAATGAACTTAAATAACTAATCTTATAAATATGCTATACATCAACCGGAGATTATGATATTTAATACATAGTAATATGAAGGGTACAATATGTATTGATTCTAGAGTTATTTAATTCACACGGATGGTCGACGTCGTATGTACTAAACGAAGCCAGCGCAAGGTCTTATGCGTGACCTAGTTGCGGGAGTCACCTTTGTCTCTCGCAGTACTATATGATCCAAACTAAAAAATATATTATATATATCTCGCATCTGCAACCTCCTCGTAACTGGTAAATAGTGACAGTTAAATTATGAAAACTTTAGTACAGGTCACTCGTTAACAGCGGCTATTATCAACACATAGTATATATTTCTTTCATATCAAGTCTTCAATCTGAAGTTTTGCGTAATATAAGAAACTTTGAAATTCTTTAATGCTTCTATATCAATCTACAGAACTTTAAAAATAGTATCTTTATACGGTATACAATGATAATCTCGTAATTGTCTAAAACTACTCAATTCATTAAAGAAATTAAATAATTATTAAATAAAATAAAGGAAAAGTAATCATTTATGCTTTAATATAGATTTATGTATATGGCAGGTTATCTAATTATTTCATTTTGCGTTTTTAAAATTATTACAATTTAAATAGGTTCAAGTACGATGACTTATAATAAAGGCACGATTGAAAAAAAAAGTGTGTGTGTACTTATGTACACGCGTTAGAAGTTATACTTCTTTGGCTTAACAAGATTTTTTTTTTCAAATATGTATCTTTTGCCTTATTCTACGTTTGTAGAAAAAACGACACTAACAATAGAAAAAAGATATTTAATACACTGAAAGTTTTAATACAAAGAAACAAAATGTTGGCTATAACTAACTTCAGGGTGTCGGTTTTTCGTGACGGTGTACGCACGCATCGTAAAAAATTTTCTCATAATTTTCCCCTAACGCGCTAAATAAGTATAACTTCAAAAAATTATTTATATTAAGAATGTTACATAAACATTGAACATAAAACTAATATAAACTATAATATGTAGATTTAGAACTTGGAAAGCATTCATATATTTTGGTACTTTTAAACGTCAGGAAAAATTATTTTTGATGAAATCAGTAAATCTATATATTTGCTTCATTATTAACGGTTACTGATACTTTCGTATAATAAATATATATGTTTATTTTCATTTTTCATTACTAGAAGAAAAACCAATAATAGAGATGGATTGAATGCATAAATAAATAATTGTATTTCGTTCACTTAAAACAACTAGAAGATATTTCATACGTCTGTCAACTTTTTAGTTCAGTGTAATTTCAAACATTTGTATAAATTTAATCGAAAATTATATTCAAGTTAATCAAGTTTAGTGAGTTAATACCGAACTAAGTAAAGTACTACAGGACTACATGAGAATATATGGATTTTTTTTTTTATATTGGTGGTTTGCCAATTACAAAGTCAATATAATTATAGATAATTTGTAAGCCAAGATAATATTTGTTGCAAAGCTTTGTACTTATTTTAATATTACCATATTCATCAACAATTAAAATACACCTAAAAAATACACCTTTAAAAAATAATGTGCAAATGGCTTAAACTAAAAACCTACGCAAGGTGCGATGTAGAATGAAATTAATAGATACTAAACAACTTAAATATATTAATTGATATTTATTTTAATTCTAGAATAAGAAAAAAATGTTTCATCTCTAATTAATGATATAGGTATTATCAAAGGAAGTCTCAGTAGATTCGCTAATTCTGATTCTAGGATAAATCATTTAATCAACAACACTAACTCTTTCATCGCAACTGCATCAAGATATTTTATAACGCCTTTATTGTGATAGAGCTGGAACTTTAAAGGGGTCTTCCTCTTGGAAATGTTGCGTCAAATATTTCTCGATTTATTATGAATATAAGCAGTTTAATTTTAAAAAAGTCATCCACCCCTCACTCACTTCTTTAGCACTGATAGAGCGCGGCGCGTCACCAGGGTGGGTCGCTCACATCCAGACCCTCTTACTGTTGACCCTATAAAATCACTTCAGTATCTTAGCAGTCCGGTGCAGTTGTTAAGACCTTGCTGGATCAATAGCGTAGTGAGTTCTAAAGAAAAAAAAAGTTGGCCCTGATTTAACACAACTCATTATTGTGACACATGTACACAACACATAACATAAAACGTGCATAATTATTATACAAGTTTTTATTTATTACTCGCTAACATATTCGACACGTGTCGGATTACGATATTGTTTCCATTGTTATTACCGTACCTTATCGTACATAGCGTACTATTTTACCAATAAATATACTGAAGATCGTTATACATTACATTTATATTATGATGTTATCAGTTCATATATTAGAATAAACGATAAAAAAATAATAACTAGAAATTGTAGAAAAAATATTGCAGTATAATTTCAAAAGTATTTTTTCTTGTGCATAAACTTGTATATGGAATCATTTTTTGAACAATTCAGTATAAAATATTAAATATTAACAGGGTTACTCTAATATCTCAATAATAGTTAAACCAATTTAATGTATTGTCTTTATAGCTATAGGTATCCCAATGAAATGGGAACTATACGATGTTTTTAAACCCTGTTGATTCGTATATCTATACTAATATTATAAAGAGGTAAAGTTACTGAGTTTGTGACATTGTAGGGGGTAATCTCAGGAACTACTGGTCCAATTTGAAAAATTCTTTCAGTTCTATATAGCTCATTTATTGAGGATAGTTATAAGCTATTAATTTATATTACCACGCTAAGACTAATAGGAACGGGAGCACTAATGAATAATGTTTAAAAATCGTGATCTTTTCCTCTTGAGAACTTCCGCTGCATGTTAGCGTTAGCACAAAGTATTTATTCCACGCAAACTAAATTGCAGGCAGACGCTAGTTTATTAAAAAAATATTACGTCATTGTATAAAATATATTCTTATTGATATGAACGAATAATCTTAGCTAAGAATATTATATCTTCACATTAACAAAGAAAGAATAAACTTATTGATTACCTAGGTTTATTGAATACTAGCCCCTGCCCGCGACTTCGTCCGCGTAGTAATAGTTACTCTAGGCTAGTGCTAACACACAGCAGAAGTTCTCAAAAGGAAAACATCCCAATTGTGAAACATTTTTCATATGTACTCCGCTTCTAATGGCCTTAGCGTGATGATATATGGTCTTTAACCATTCTCGATAAATGAGCTATAACTATAGCCATAACATTAAAAGAATTTTTTAAAGCGCACCAGTAGTTCCTGAGATTACTCCCTATAACCTCACAACGTTACAAACTAACAAACTTTACCTCTTTTTAATATTATATTGGTATATACATGTTCTGACTTACGTATTATTATTAATAAACTGTTTCTCATGTCCCTAGTCACAAATATTTACATATTAATTTTGACTTTATACAAGCCCCTTCGTTGCCAAAATGAGGCGAAGTTCGAAAGAATAATAATAAAATTCACTTAAGTTTGTATCTGATATTTAAGTGAATATTCAGTAGATTGTTTATTAAAATATTATGGAAATGTACGGTGTGTAAGTACTTGTTACTTCATTAGTATTAACATAGGCGTAGTAGGAACGCTTACCTTGATCTATGCTGGTGGAATCAATGATGCGACATTTAACAGCACTCTTAATCGCCTCATGTTATATATGTTGACGTATTTCATTTACAAACAGTTAAATTCTAGAAATGTGACTTAAAGTACAAAGTTCACATTTTTTTTTCTAGACAGAAAAATAAACATTCCAGTCACAATTATCTATGTAAACAAAACAATTGGATAGATTGTTATAAATTTTAGTTTAAATTAGTTAGTTTAGTTTAAAAAAAAATAATAACGTTTTTATTTAATATTAATTTTATTTTATTTTATTCAATTCAAACTAATACATTTTGAATGTTTATTTTTGCTTTCTTTTTTTTTCTTACATATAATATGGCTATTTTTAGGACAATAAAAACACAGACGGGTTGCGGGTATAGGTTAATAATCATAAATATATTGCAGTATTCCAACGTAATACATAAAAACGATGTATTTAAAATTTGAATTTTAACAATATGTGTAAATTATTTTTTATTCTTTATTAAACGATATCTATTAACAAAATTATCCTCCAATATAATACGCCATAAATTTTTAACACTGGATCCGCCATCTTGTTATAATATTGAAATAATCCACAGAACGCTTAATGTTGAAATAAACGCTTGGAATATTATTAACTACATGACAATGGCAGTAATAATCTGAAAGATTGGTTACCAAAAATAAAGATGAAAAAAACACGCCATAAATTGTTTTTATTTAATCTAAATAGATGCTATATTAACCCATCATATACGCGTTACGTTTTATTCTAAAAAAGAGACAATAAACAAAAGAGGTATTATATATAACTTTTAAAAAGTGATTAAATTACATAATACACTAATATTCTGCTGGCAGCATAAAGTGACTTTCTTATTTCTTATACAGAATCACTAATTTTTTATCACAGCTCATTATTTAAATGTAACGCTTTCACTCTACTTTCATTTTTGTATATTTTACATATTACAAAGCTTTCAAATAAGTTAGAGAGACGTGGGAAATTTGAATTTAATCACTTCGTAACTTGACAATACACAATAAGTAACCACTTGTTCACATCGTCAGTCGATATCGAAGACAAAAATAATTTTGGTTGCTTCTTTTTTTTCTGTGTGAAATGAGAGTAATATAAATTATTTTGAAGCATATTCTTTGTAAAAAAAAATTTTTTTTTTACGTATAAATAACATAATTTAATTAGATTCAGTAGCAAAATATGATAGTAACTTTATGATTTTAACAACTTTTTTTTTCGAACTAAAAACACTGTTGACCTGGAAAGGTCTTTACAGCTTCACCGAACTACTGATGCGAGTGCTGAAGGCACTCAGCCGAATTTTAACAACAAAAATAAATATATGTCTTTTAAGATTTGTTTATTATTACGTTTGCAGATAACTGCGTGATTCTAATTTTTCTCTACTGTTTTTAAAAGGTCTATGCTTTATGCTTATTGTCTATTAAAATATTTTATAAGGGCGAAACGATGAAATGGTTATGTTTGTAAAAAAAAAACAGAGTATAACAACACTTCTTTGGTAATGAAATATTAGTACAATTCAGATACAAATGTCAATATGATTAGAAATAAATTTCATTTAAATACTATTATTATATCCCAAAGTATTGTTTACACAAGAAAAGTACAGAAAATTCTATTAAAGTGATTTATATCCATTCATATAAATTTATTCCAAGTATTCTATATTGTAAGACGTAATACACGTAACATTTTTATGCTATTTATTGTCTTTGCCTTGAGCACGTCCTATAATAGAGCGGGGAAAAATTACACGCAAGGGGATTTCCGTATAGAGAGGGCTTTTCATCGTAGCTCGAGGAAGGCGACATCTTTTATAGTAAATTAATAATTCATTTATATCCTATAACAAAACCCCAAATCGGCTGAGTGCCTTTAGCGCTCGCCTCCCTAGTTCGGTGAAGCTGTAAAGATCTTTGCAGGTCAACAGCGTTTTCATTCCGAAAAAAAAAACTATAAAAAAATGTTAGTATACAAAACTTTCGTTATAATGTAAGTAGGTTTTGAAATCGTTTTAGTAAATCTATTTGTATAATCGATCGATTCTAATATTTTATGCATAGTTTATCATGTCAATTTACTGGGATTAGGATAAGGAAATTTTACAGTAAATATTAAAGTAAATATTATAATTTGCGAGTTTGCCTTATAAAAAGTTAGCAAAATTTTCCGTAAACCAGTTGATTAAAATGAATCTATCTGTTATAATAATATTAAGTCTAATCGCATTGCAAGTACTCATCGGAATCTGTTTACTTACAATTGTAAATTATTATTCATCTTGGCTTTCCACGCGTCTTCTTATCTATGTTCAGTCAGTCGACCTTGTCAGTCGACATCCTTACAACTGCTGACAGCCGTATGAAACGTCAGCGCACCGAGAATAATAAAACTAGTACCATAATAGTCCCGAGTGTCAATCCAATGCACAATAATGAGTGATACGTGTGTTTCATTTTAAATTATCATTGAGCATTTGTCACATTAACTCCACTTATAAATGCTGTTGCACTAACAAGCGCTTTAATCATATCTAGATATCATACGTCATCATATGTTTTAGACACGTGCCGATGTTTTATTAGGGAATAATAAGTGAAAAGCGGCCGAGACGTTCCGTTCGTGCATGTACAGTGTGTAGTGACGCGAAGCCCGTACGTGAACTATCTTATCGACTTTCCGTTTACGCCCCGGAGTTCGTGCCAGGAGTGCGTTTGCAAAACACGCTCCAAGTTTGCGTTACGGCAAAGTTGACACTGTAAATGCACTATCTGGTACGACACCCCGGGGCGTGTAGCATCGCTCCTGATCTGCCGGATTATTAACAACAGTTTTACGAACTGATACGAACTATAGTGCATACTTCATTGATCTCGTTACGCGTTATTTTTTTTGTGTATGTTTCGATTTGTATGTCTGTTGCTTATAAGTAGATTTTGTTTTTATCTTTGAAAAATTTGATTTATTTTATATAAACTCTTCTGAGTAAAATTACTGTATTAATTGTTGATTTTTTTTTAATTATATAATTTTGATGTACTTATTGCCTGTCTATGCTTTATTAAGTCTTTGTTTATGTAATTATATGTATCAATATGAGTGCTTTTATTACATTGTATTTTCTATATTTATTTTATTACAGCCTTATTTGTAATTGTTTTGTTTTACTTTTACACAACACAATAGAACCACTCGAATATCAGTTTCAAATTTATTTTTATAATTAACGACTTTAATTTAGAGGTCGATAAATGATGTGGCAGACCGTGCTTGATGTAATAAACTAGTCCAGTGTTTATCTCGCGAACAAAAGCATAATGATAGGAAGCCATTGGGGTCGTAGTTCCCGCGTTTAGCCTTCAATTGTAATTACAGTCAACTCTTGCTTTAGCCGCAGTCGGTTCTCTGGGATTTACTATTTTTTATTACAACACAGTTGTAAAGTTTTTGCGAGCGTATCATAAAAATGAGATTTCCCCGTCGCTCTTACATCACTTTGACTCAGTTAAAAACACACTGTAATTTTGGTACGAAATAAATCGTTATTAGTTTTCGAATTACTTTTAAATAATATCAGTTATTGCAAATATTGTTTATGAATTTATGTCATAATTCACAAGTTATATATATATTATATTATAATATATATATTAGTAAATGAATAACTTTTTTTGAATTTTTTACGTTTTATAAATCGGATACTATGTAGATCAGTGTTTCTCAACGTGGAGCCCACGTCCCACAGCGGGGCAATTTGATAGTTAAGTTACTTAAATGCTGTATATAATTATTAGGTATAATTTCCTTTGACGTTACCAAAACATCAACTGGGTAATTAGAATCGTCAAGCAAGTTTTTCATTATATATTTTGAAATTTTCCTTACGATATTTTGATAACAGTTTCATAATGATTTTGTAATTTTCGTAGTGATAAAAAAAGGTTAAAACTGTTTAAGGGGGGAACATATATTTTAGAAATGTCGGTTGGTTGGTTGGTTAAGGGTATGGCCTAAAAAGTTTGGGAAGCACTGATGTAGACAGTTAAGTATTTGTAATTTTGCGATAGTTGATCGATTTCCTATATAAAATTAGAAGGTCGTCATAAAAAAGAATGGTTCTGCCGCGAATATGATGCATACCACGTTTGAAAGCTGTCAGCTGTTAACCCACACGGTTACAGCAAAATATTGGGCACGGTATAATTAGAGGCACGTCGAAATAGCAACAAACAATGTTGCGCTCACATTCATAGTGCGCACTATTCTCGAGCGACCTTGGAGATTGTACCGAGTTACTGCTACTGGCAACGTTGCTAGAAATTTATCTACGCGTAGTGTAACTTTAGAAATATTGTTGTTAATGTTTATTAAGCTTTTATTATTATGTATGCCATTAATATTAACGTAGGTCAAAGCGCGTTGAAACGTGAGTGTTTTGAGATTCTTTAAGTCACTCGTGTAGAAATTCTCAGATATCGGATTTATTTTTAATATAAACATTAATATATTTGAACAAGATTACTTTAGTAATGTAACCCTTTCAAGACGATGTATTATTTGGAAAAAATAAAAACTTTTTTAGAATATTTTATGATATTATAAATCAGAGGTATATTTTATATCAGAAAATCGCGTTAGGAGTTAAGGTAACCGCACAACTTTGTTTATATTTTCCTAGGACACTACGTGGTATCAATGTGAACCGAATTGATTAAAAACATTTAGTCTGGTTATTTCATTTACTGGTAGATACCGTATACCAGGAGTCTCAAAAAGATTTAAAGAAAACTATTATGGAGGATGAATTCATACTTATCTTCATTTGAAAGTAATCAATCATTACACAAATTTCATATAAAATAACCTACATAGCAAGAAACTAGTTATAATAGAAAATGTATACCGCTATAGTAAGTTTCTAGGAAAGGATGTTGTTAGACCTCCGCCCGGGACGGTTCGCAAACAAGCTATGATGTTTTAATCCGGTGTGTGTGGGAATGAATAGTATTAAACGCATTGAAGATGTACCTATTACCAAGCAAAATAGTCACATGGACAAGTTTTCTATTGCAATTATTTGTAGAGAAAGGCGGATAGAAAAGTAGAAAATATCAGCGTTAAAAATTTACACGCAGGTTTTAATTATATACCGGTATAATACAAAAGGTTCTCTTTGCGAAATCTTATTTTAGAAATAGCAAATCGAGGTCATGGAGCGAACAAATCTATACTATGGCTTATAAAGCATGTATTAGGTTAATTAATATGTGTACTAATTTGTGCTTAATCTCGTCTAATTAAGACTTAAAATCGTTTTTCGCTGGTCCAACAAATAAACCATTCACTTTACCGTTTACGCATATGGGATTATTACCACCGTTACTTAATATTAAAAAAATATATTGTACAATTTCAATACTCAAATGTAGATATACGGATTGTTTGTATTAATTTACGGAACTTTTTTTTTCGAATTGACTATGCTATTAACCTGGCAAGGTCTTTACAGATTCATCGGACTACAATTTACTGAATTTATTGATCATTTGAGTAAGAATTAAATTAATTTTTTTGCAAACTTGTTTCACAACAGACATTCATCAAAAATATAAAACAATAAAAATATGTACTCAAATAGATAAACTGTTTACAAGAATTGTTTGCATTAAATGATACTTGAGTTTAAACTATGGAAAATACCACTAAAATTCAAAATATGACAATGAAATGCAGTATACTCTATAGTATATTAAACAGTAACTGGATACTAACGATGTCTTAAGAATAGGTCCAAGCAACTACTAAAATTAGTTAGAAACAGCTAGGAACGATTTAAGTAGGTCAAGTGTGGTGCGACCATGCGACCAATCCCGTGAAGCCATACTTAGGTAAATATATTATGTATGTAACCTTGTTTTTAATCTCATTTTGTTATTGTATTCACACTTTCTAGCTTCACAACTCCATTTGTAATATTCATTACCATTTGAAAGAATATTACCGTCTCATCCATTTTTTGATTTTTAAGATATATTTGTATTTTTTTTTATTTGAAATAAATATTTTAATGTTTCGTTGTTTTATTTATATTTTGAATACGTTTCTGTGTTTTTACAATATATTTGTTTGAATATTTACGAAACACTTTTTTTTTTATTTCTGCTTTCTATACTGTTCATATTCAATTTTTCCTATCCTAGAATTTTTTTTTCGGAAACCTTCTTCGTGTAATGTATTAAAATATGATTTTTATCAAATCATGTTTCAATTACAACATACTTATTAAAATGAACACTGTTAATTTTTTTATTTTGTATAACTGACAAGATCAAAAATTTTCAACTCCTGGTAAATTTGATTTTTCATTGGTAAATTTAATACATATTGCTATATGAATGATAATATTCCATAGTAATTATAGTTCCTAAATATCATCATCAAAATAAACACATGATGTACCTATATCTAATATGTGTAACATTGCTTCCTGGTATTGGAGCATAGGTATATAGCTTTTAGGGTAACTGCAACTAAAGTTGACTCATGGCGGTTAAAGGTACATTTTTCACAGGCCATTTTAATATACACTGCTATAAGAAGGATGTCAGTTGTTGTTAAATACATAAATGAATTATATTTCATAGTAATTATAGGTGCTAAATATCATCATCAAAATAAACACATAATGTATATGTACCGTGTGACATTGTTTCTAGATAATGGTGTATGCTACTTTTAGGGTAACCGCAGTTAGGTGATGAACTATTGCGGTTAAAGCATAACCTAGCGAATGTTATGGAATTTTGAGTTACATCACAACTCATTGGATAGTAAAGTTGTTTATTGGTACCTTAGTTACCCTATAAGTAGACTAGCTTTTGCTCGCGGCTTCGCTCGCGTTAATGAAGATTTTATGTACCCTGACAATATGTATGGAAAATTGAATTGAATACTAGAGTAGGTAATGCGTGAAATTCTAACAAACAAACTCACATGCACATTTACAATATTACTTTGGATATAAACGAGAAGAATATCAGTTTAAATATACTATTTAATCATTGGTTTATTAGTTTGTACATTAGTTACATCTATTAGAAGGTGATTGAAGAGGTTGCGACTTTGATAAGCTAAAAGTTATTAAAATAGATTACATAGATACAATGTTGACTCCGAAGCGGTCATGAGATAACCTACTTTATTGAAAAGTGATTTATTTCTAGCGTCTATAGAGGAATACTATCTCTTGGAATTTTGTACTAATAAGGGGAGAGTTGACAAACTCGTGCCAGAGGATCTAGAGATCGAGGAAAATGATAATTAATGTAATTACAAAGAGTTAATGATAAAAATAGATAATACAGGAGAAAAACACGAATAACGTGTTTCTATATTATTATGAAGTATTACAATAGTAGCCAATTTTTGGTTTTTATCGACACAATCCTATATTTAAAACTAGGTGTTAAAAAAAGGTTGAATTAATCATTAATGATTGTGGAACGTGTTTTGAGTCTTTTTGATGACTTGAATTTTAAATATCTGCTCAGAAATTAGAAACCTTAATAGAGTAGAAAGTATACATAAATTAAGTGATTAATTGAGTAATTATGAAAATTGTAACTAATAAAAAACTATACATACACAGCTCGTTTTTTAATCTTCTTGTAAGGACCTCATTGTCGCAAATAACAAAAGAATGTGTATAACACATTGATTAGATTTTTCATTAAAAAAAAAAAACATAAATAAAAAAATTGTATGTGGAGTCCCTCCAGGCGGAAGAATTGAAACTTCGTAATGTGGGAATGTAAATAGAAAGGGTAGAAATTAATTTTTAGTAAAATTATATTGTTTCTAGCGTTGAACGTTTAACGCAACAGTGCTTTCATACCCCCTCCATTGAAACGTTATCATTTAATGCATCCTTGTTAGAAGTCTCATTAGAAATGTCACTTCAATAATGAGTTGAAATTATTAATTCTAAATTACAAAAACTCAGCAAAATGATTTAAATCCTACATAATTAATTACAAATGACTGCTTAATTTGTAACGGAAATGTATGCTATTTTTAAGTGAGGGTTACCATTGAGCTATGATGAAACGGACAGTATATAAATTGCAATAATCCGGTTTTATAAGGAAAACCGGTAAATGAAATGTAAAATAACTTGTCCTGACCGCGTAGGAGTTGTTGAAAACTTAAGCAGCGCATAGGCTTACTGCGTTTAATTATTGCGAATTAAAATATCATAAATATTGAATATGATTATTAAAAATAGACTTACTTGAATCGACACGTGTTTCTTAGATTCTTAATTATCGGATTTTGATGTGGCAGGCAAGTACGGTGAAGACGACATGATTCTATGGTAGTACCCATATATTTTAACATAGTGAAATTCAACAAGTTCGTATATAAAGAATTAAATTATTTGATTTAACATAAACCTCAATAGTCTATAAAAGAAAGGGAGTTTATATTGTATTCTTGTCAAATAGAAAAGATCACGTTATAAGAAACATTTGTATTATGCGAGTGTGAACTCGATTTTTAGTAATGACTAACTGTATCCACGACTTCGTCCATGTGGAATCTCTTGTAAAAAGCGCTGTAATAAAGTCATCTGGAATGTATTAAGTCCATTTTGATGAAACCAAGGCTAAGTTATTCTTAAATATATGCTTTATGAATGAAGGTTTTATTATTTACCCAGAACCTAAGCAGTGATGCGTGTTCATACAAATAGACAGGAAGAGATTCCTAAAAATGATTGAAATCTATTTTATTACTTATTCCCAGAAAATTGCAACAATTTTTTTTACGAAAATCGAGAAAGTACAGTCGCTTTAGACTTACATTCCTATTATTTCTATAGATTAGTAGATGGTTAGGTTAGGTTAATTAAAAGAAAATTTTAACAACCATTCATCAAGTGAATATAACAAGTTATGCTAGTTCTAATCGGGGCATCGTGTTTCCTTGTGGAGTCTAAGTACTATTATTTAGCTATATGAAGAGTTTTGCCATGGCATTTGTCGGCAATGGTCGTTAAGCTGACATTAACTGTAGACTTATATAGATCCTTTATCTTTTGATGGTAGGTACTCTAATTCAAATATATTTGAAAGAGCTTATACTCAGATGGTGTGTATCCAATTCGCTGAAGATGCAGAAAAACAGTTACAAAATTAGTTACATTGTAATATATTGTTAGTCTTTTGAGGCAATTAGATTAACCAGAGTAACTAAAGAAACGGATTAGGTAAAGAATGAAATTGTTTTTCAACTTTGAAATTGAAATTGTTATGAAACCCTACGAACTTTTATGTGCCTCTGACAATATGTATACAAACTTTCATTGTTCTTTATTGAGTAGTTAATATGTGAAAGCGTTATAAATAAACTAGTATATTAGTAGTAAGGACTAATTATAAGTAAGATTTCAAATTTAAAAAAATCGAAGTACATGTCATTTGCTGGATTATTAATAGTTCTGATCTACAGTTTTCCTAAGTTTAGGGCGGGGATAAAAGGCACTCAGACGAAATTTAAAAACAACAGAAAGTGATTTATATAAAATTCTTAAATGATTACAAAAATTCAAAAAACTTAAATACACTTAAACACATAAGTTATTTCTAAAGTTATTATTTAGTTTAATAATATATTAGTTAATTTGGGTATTAAAAAATTGAAAAAATCTTGTCATTTATAAAATTTATCGAAAGTAAAGAACTAACACTAAGCTTTCCTGGTCCAGGTGTGTAAATGAGATAATTTAAAAGTGGAAATAAAAATTTTTAAGGTGTTCCAGAACATAACTATTAGTTCAATCTCAGTGCATCTATAAGAATTGATTGCATACAATTCAGACAAAACAATCTCATTATGAGGTTGAAATATCACAACAGTTAAAATCAATCAACGATTGTACGATAACTGATATTGTTCGTTCATCTTTATGTAAATTTGTTAATTTTTAACCAATTTTAGTAGACTAAGGACGACGTTATGATCATTATTCTCAACAGTATATAATAAAAAAGGTTAATAGATAGGTTAGGTAGTATAGCGAAGAAGCGTAATGGGGGGTCTCCGGCTCCCAGAGAGATAGAGGCCAAGAGGCAAGAGTGCAGGGAGGAGGTGATAGAAAAGTGGAAGCAGGACATGGCAGACGCGCGCTACGGAACGTACACCGTCGATGACGTCCGCCCGGTCCTGCAGGAGTGAGCCGCAAGGGAGTGGGGCTCCCTAACGTTCAGGATGGTGCAGGTACTCACCGGACACAGGTGCTTCGGGTGGTACCTGCACCGGATTGCTTGCAGGGAGCCGACCGCCGCATGCCACGAGAGCGGCGCTGAAGAGGATACTGCGCATCACATTCTCTCCGAGTGTGCTGCGTGAAAGGAGGAGCGCCGCCCCTGGTGGTGGCGGTGTGAAGTAACTTAACGCTGCCGGGCGTGGTTTCGGCCATGCTCGGCGGCGAGCAGTCTAGGCGAGCAGTGGCCTTCTTTTGCGAGGAAGTCATCTCGCAAAAGAAGGCGGCGGAGAGGGCCCGCGAGGTTGACCCTCTAAGTGGCCCTCTCCCCCAACAGAGGACAGGCGGTAGGAGGCGGAGGAGGAGCCACCGTAGCCGGACCTGAGGGGATCCAGTCGGGGGGCTCACCCCTGTATTGCACAGGACCGGCGGACGAGTGGGGGCAGCTGGCGTGTACCCAGCTGCTTCTCTATAGGTAGGAGCCCGGCGGCAACCTTCCACCGGGCGAACCGTTGGGGCGGCTATTCAAAGGGAATAGCTGAGAACGATCACTTGCCGCCCCAACATCACGGTCTGTCGGTACACCGTGGGGTTTTAGTCCGTGCGAGTCGGACATAACCCATCCTCTCCCCCGGAAGGGTGGGTATCCATAAGGGATTTCCCCACGTAAAAAAAGGTAGTAATAATAATCAGGTAAAATAATTTATGACGAAAAAACATACAAAAGTTATACTTATACGTAAAATCTGTTATTATAAATACACAAAATGCGTTAAGTTTAACGAAGTATTGTAAAGAGAGAAGGATACGACGGACTGTTTAAAAGTGAAATCATTTTAAAATATCTAATAACAACTTTTAACGAGCAATTCTAGTATATTGTTATATATTCAGGATCTCGAGAAAGTCAGCAATTTCCGTGAAATTTAGTATCTAGGTGGTTTCCGAGACAATAAATCAATCTACCTAGATTTTATTTATAGAAAACTTTTTGACTATGTTTTCAGGCAATGAAAAAATATAGCTAGAATATGATGGTAAATTTCATCACCGCTGTCAAAATAATAATTAGCTCAGATGGAAATCGGCTGCTTCGAAAATCCGTGTAACACCAGTGCGAATCCGAGTAACAGCAAAAGAGATATCTTTTATTAATTACTTTTTTGCAAAGAAAGTACTATATTTATGAGGCAAATTGCAAATTGTGAGGCAAAGTTTAAAAAAAAAACGAGACATGCTCAATCGTCCAGTATATTTAAAGAATCGAATCTGACAACATTGTGACAATACTATAACAAAATCTGAAATAGGTAATGTTCCTTTAAGATTCACTTAAATTATAATATCAATTATTTAAGTAATGAAATTGTTAAAAAAGAAGTATATAGCGAAGTACAGTTAGTGGGTATATACTTACTCCATGAGTGAATTACTTTCTCTCATTTTAATTACGTAAAGGTATATCTGATTGTGAATGAATCTCGTTATCTGATGTATTCATGTGAAGTTTGTATATAATACGAATTATGTAATCAACAGAGAATACTTTTACCTTACGAAAACATACATAGCTTCGAAGTCGAAAAAAATGTTTTAAAATCGATTCCCAAAGTAGGTTTTGTGGAAGGATTCAGTTGGAAAACTACAATTGCTTTACAAGGCAGTTAAATTTGTCATTAAATTGTCGAATTATTTTGCTAATGAAATGTTATGAGTTTCATTTTTAAATATTTTTTTGCAATTTCACTGACATTTAATAAGGGATTAGTCTTCCGTAATATTAAAAACCTAAGAATCTTAAGATAAATAGTAATCTATATAGTTTCACCAAAATCATCACATAAGTCTGTAAGAGACCCCTCTAGGAATATAGGTCTCTTCCCGACGGAAGGCATCGGCATAATCACCACATCAGCTCACGACGTATTGGCGATTTCAAGCTCCGAGAAATCCACAGTTCTATATTTTCCCACATACGGTGTTATTACAAGAACATTTCTTAGGTTCAGATTGCTCTATAATGTTTTCCGTCAGCCGACATTGTTACCAATTTCAATTAGTAAGTTCCGAAAAAATCATTGGTACATGGTGGGGTTCGAATCACGGATTGATATTCCATTAGTCTAACTACTCGTCCACCACGACTTTGAATATAGTCTATCAACTAACTATTAAAGAACTTGTTATACCTATACGCCCGTTCAAAAATTAGCAATTGTATTGTTGTTAGTTTTTAGGTGGACACTAAGTATGGTTACATAGATTATATGATAGTATGATATTATAGATTCGAAATTTTCCTACCAGATGCTATAAAATATTATATTGTTGGGATCAACTGAACGCTGAATGTCGAAGATTATATGCAGGATGACGCATTGCAGCAATGAAGTGACACAAACTAATGATGACATTAATTTATCCAATTAATTTCTATACTACGGATCTAAACACGTTAATTCTGTTTACAATAACACAGCCACCTAATGATTTCTAAATATTAACATACTCTTGCCGCTTTAGGCGTCTTTTACAATTATGTCAGTGCCCGCCTATTAAAAATGGTAAATTGAATTACTTTTTACGGTGTCTTGCTTAGAATTTAATAAATATCTAAATATAAATATATAATCTTGGTTTCTTCATTGCTAGAAGTAAGCAGAATGCACCTGCATTAATAATTTGTGGAGGTTATGATTTTAATAAACAACATAGGGACTAAGAATGTTTTTAATTTCTCGATCTGACTACGCTATTGATCTAGCAAGGTCTTAATAACTTCACCGGACTACAAGGAACTAAGAATGTATTTTATCAGGTTTTTACTTTATTAATCCTTGAAGTGAAATATTAAACTCCATTGCATATTATAATTTTTTCAATTACTATTTTAAAGAACTTTTACACATTATACACTTATTTATGCATCAAATTAATGAAATGGAAATAGAGATGCTAATGAAAAAAAAAATAGATAACAAGTTATTCGTTACAAAAGTCTTCGTAAATTGCTTTGAATTCCTTGAGTAACTCCGCCGATATAATACGAAGTCATAGAATAATTGATAATTTTAATAACGACAGAATATATATTTTTAATGTAATACGATAAATATTTTTTTTTTTCTGCATTATCTATAACTTTTGTAAAACGATCTCTCGTGAAGTTAACAATGTTTAGTTAATTTACTAATATACATAGTAGTTTTCTTTCATAATTAAGAACTGCAAATACCAAAATCCTGTTATATAACAAAATGCAAAAAAAATATCTATAAAACATGTTTTCATCCTATACCGATCTAAATTGATTTTCTTTTCTTATTTCAGGTACGAGTATCCAGTTTTTCTACAAAACCAACGTAGTAGTTTCCATATTTCAATCAAGTATTAACCTGTCGGACCCTCACAGCTTTACCAGACCAATGGGGCGAGTGGTTGAGGAGCACAAGCGCTTGGTAAAAATCTCGAATGTGTCAAAGTATCCAAATCTCGGCTTGGGCTGTCGCCTTTAGCCAAGACTAGCACACTTTTAATATCATGCATCAATAGAGTTCATTAAAATATTTGTATATAGCGCCGTTCAAGTATTACGTAATCAAAATTTTTGTAATTTCTGACCGCACCCTCCCCCTCGTCAGCAAAAGTAAGCAACCTAAATCTATTCTGGTTTAATAAAGAAATATTGCTGACGTAATCACTACCCGGACCCCCTTCCCCTTTGTCATCAAGAACAAGAAAATAAAGGACCCACCTTCCCCCATCAGTGCTTACGTAACACTTGAATGGCCCCATATTGTCTCCCGCTAACAATATACATATCTTAAATAATATTCAACTACAGTTCCATGAATTAATTAGATTAACTTTCTCTACGTATTTTTTAAAACATTGATGAGACTGACTGTAACGAATAATGTAATTGCCATTAGTGCAAAATTAATGCTACTACAAAGCATAATGTGAGTTAAATATCCATACTGTAGCTCTATTACCTTCACAAAGAACATTATTTTTTGGGTTTGCATTACTTTGAAATTTATATATATAAGTATTATGAACTGAAATCGAATAAATTCATAATTACAACAAATCTATACTGATATTATAAAGAGGTAAAGTTTGTGATTTTGTGACGTTGTTGGAGGTAATCTCAGGAATAACTACTGATCCGATTTGAAAAATTCTTTCAGCGATATATAGCCCATTTATCGAGAATGATTATAGGCAATATATCTTCAAACTAAGACCTATAGGAGCGGAGCACCAATGAATAATATTTCAAAATCGGGTTTTTTTCCTGTTGAGAGTTTCCACTATGTATAAGTGTTAGCTCCAAGTTACTATTTCACGTGAACGAAGTCGCGGGCAGAGGCTAGTAACTAATATATGTATATAGTTTCGACATTAAAAAATAAGTGTCGATTTTTCTGCACAAAACTCAGAACAATTGTATGTTCCACAAATGATTGTTCCGACTCTGGTTGTAAGTATTGTTCTAAAGTATGTTTCATCCCTATTAAGAAATTTGAAAAAGAAACGTATTGGGAATAATTATTAAAATAAAATTAGGTAATAGTAAATAACATAACAATAGTTAATATTTTATAATTTTAAATATAATTAATATTTTGTTTTTTGTCTTAGTGAAATACATGTATGCTAGCTGTTGACGTATCACATGGAGATCAAATTTTTAGGACAAAGGTTCTTCCACAAACAAGAACAGATCTAGCTACATTTATGAGCATATGGCCTTTTCGAGGTACCCTACGTGCTTATGCTAATGATTGTGAGAAGATGATTTACTTCAAGAAGACAGCCTTCTCTACGACGGGAAATGAGAGAAAAAGAACAACATAGGGTTGACCGCCTTGGCAGTGTGGTTAGCTGGTTGTTTTGTTGATAATAACAGCCACTGACGACACTGCTCCTGCGTGCGCCCTGAAACAACTATTATTGAGGAAACCATCATCTTTAAACGAGAAAAGTACGATGTGAACGAGCTGAGAAGAATTTAGTTTAACGTTTAAAAATAAATAAACTATATATATTTTTTATTTATAACATTGTATTTAATTTATGCTAAAGAAAAATGTAGGTCGTTTTTTAATTATTAAAAAAAAATGTTAAATAACTTTCTGTTAATAAGCCAAAATTCTCTAAAGTTATTTACCGTAAAATTTAATATTACGAAAGTAAAACTTTTTTGTTCTTTGAAGGTTTAATTTTTTATCAGTCTCACTTGATGTTAAATGATGATTGTGATTTAACTTTTTTTACGTAAGAGTTCAATGCATATTTATTTTTTTGTAATAACACGAGATATGTTTAAGATACTAAACCAATAAGGGGCTGGGTCTCAAGTGCCATTCGTGAATCACACGTGTAAGTGCTACGCGACAGATTTTCAACTACAGGGTAGCTGATCAGACGGCCATTAGAAAATACCTATTCTCATACTATGGTTTTATAGCGATGTTTTTCTTCAACAAAAGCTATGACTAATTGCAGAATTTAAATCTACATTGACATTAAAATGATATATTTTAGGTATGAATCTTTTTTAAATTGATTTAAAAATATGTGCATAATTCCTCTATTCATACATATCATGTTGGAAACAACACGTGTATGTAATATATTACACCTGCAGTGCACACTTGTGACGCGTATGATCAATATCTTGTTTAAGATTTATATTCGCTCATATAATAATCATAGATAACATCTGGCGCTTTTTTGCCGGAATTCTGCACACATTTAGATA
This sequence comes from Antheraea mylitta, assembly GCA_014332785.1. Lineage (NCBI taxonomy): Eukaryota > Metazoa > Arthropoda > Insecta > Lepidoptera > Saturniidae > Antheraea > Antheraea mylitta. The sequence continues at coordinate 2,315,668 of JACEII010000006.1, forward strand.
ACTCTGCTAAAATTCTTTGGTTGTAGTAAATACTGAGTATGTATACCCAATTAAGCCATATTTAAACTATCTAGGAAACTTGACAAATTAGAAGCATACAAATCCTAGTGACTATTGGACTCATTGGCACATTAAGGATTTAGGTGTATTATGGGTAAAATGCAAAATAATAAACAGTTCAGGGCGGTAACATTTCAATTTTTTTACATGTTAAATTCCAGGTTATGTATGTTCGTATTTTTTTCCTTTAAACGGTTTGATTATTTTGATTTTTTCTTTCTCACTTACAGATAACATCGCAAATTGGAGTTTTTGGCGGGATTTTAGTCTGTCATGTAGTGGATTTTATATTTTATTCCTAATCTTGTGTTATTTGACTCTATATTCTGTTAATTTGGTGGTGTTTTACGTAATATAGTTAGTTTATTGTGCATAAGTGAAGTGAATGGAAGATAATACTACGGATCATGAAATTCTAAGATGCCACAAAAACTCCCTGGAAGGTTCTAACAAGGGATCCACCATCGTGTTAGGATATTGATTCACATGACGCTTAATATCGAAATGATCGCACGACGCTTGTAATATTATTGACTACGCGACAGTGGCAGTAATAATCTGAAAGATCGATTGCCAAAAATAAAAAAAATCCGAAATTATTGATAAACTAATGATGCTTCAAAGCCATTCGATGTTGAAATTTATATTGAATTCTACAATATCCGGAATTTATATGTTATACTTTGTATGTCATACATTAGCTTATATTTATTGTACCATTTTGTTATTCTGTATTTCTTAAAAGTCGTACTACTTCTGATATTTTGATTAAGTCTTTGTCATTTACTTTGTTTTAATAAATATTTATTATTATTAGTTTTTTTTAGTTAGTACACCCTAAATACTCACGATTTTTGTTCTTGGAACATTTCCATCCAAATGTTGCTTCGAAAACAGTTGTAATAGAGTACGTTCCGGACAAATGCCACTCATAACCAGATTAGGCCCCCCTCGGCAGCGGCTCAAGCCTAGGTTCGTTCCCTCGGCGTAGAGCCATTGAGTACGCTGCTCACGCGATTCAGTGACACAAAACCTTACATCACTGCTACAACATCAAACACATCACCTATACACACATGGACGCCTACATGCTGATTTTCTTTTTTAGAGAAATAAACGACAAAGAGTTCTACCCTTATTTTTCCTTATCCTATCCTATATAGTTTAGAGGAATTTTACCGACACAAAATACACATAGGAGTTGTTGAGGCAAGCATGCTTGGTACACATGCTGTTTCAATAGCTCATATACGTATATCTAGATAGCTTAACTTTTCTCAGATAGGTCGCGATTTTTGCACAAAACAGGCGACAGCCCAAGCCGAGGTGTGCTGTGCACCCTTGAGTTAGTCGCCCAAATATCCCAAATCGGCTGAGTGCCTTTAGTGCTCGCCTCAATATTTCGGTGAAGCTGTGAAGACCATTCCAGGTCAACAGCGTTTTCATTTCGAAGAAGAAAGAAATGCCAATCAACAAGTTTGCCTTTCTTATGCGAACAACTTTAGCACCCAACTGTTTAACGCGTGGATCGATAGAAGACTTGCAACACTTGTTGTTGGAATGTGTCCGCAATAAATCACAACGAGAAGCTGTTATCGATCAGTTACAGATAATAGATTAGATCAGGGTTGCTTCCATAGAATCTTGTGTGCACCTGCAAGTGAGGAAAACAAGATTATATGGAAGTTTGTGTTGAAGTCTATTCTGTGAATAAGTTAAGATTAAGGTACGATGGGACTGCCATGTTCTTCGTGGTCCTAATTCCCTAAATAAAAAGAGATATTAAAAAAAAGAATTTGTAATGTTTAATAGTGTATAGGCATGTATAATAGAGATTAAATAAATAAACAATTCCTATCAGTTAACGTCTTTTTGTCTCTGTTTACGCTGAAAACAATAAATAATATGAATAGAACGTAATGTTAGCGTAGTGTGCGTCTGTGCGTGTGTAGTCGTACGTGTATACTATGTGCAAAAGAGAATGTGAGCATCTACTTGTTAAGTGGACGTGAAAGTGTATTTTCTGCATGACGTTATAATGACGAAGAATAAATTAGCTATGTCAGAGAAGAAATTATTAACATAATAATCACATTTTGTATTTCACAATAACTGAGTGTAGAAGGCAATGAACTTTTTAATTTTGATTTAACTTAAGGGGAAATATTAAACACAGAAATAGGTATATATTCTATATGTACAGATAAAAATTTTCTGGATCCAGCTGGACAGCTGGATGTTTGTAAGCTCATCACTTCAGAACTGCTGCTGCATTTATACAGCTAATTTCTTTTTTGTTGTGTTTGTAATTGTCACGGTTTGTATAAAATATAATTATGTGGAAAAGTGAACAATTGGGTTCCAATATCTCCATACAAAACGTCAGTGAGTAAGTAAACAGAAGACAATAGGAAGATCTTCAAAAATATTGACATTCAGTTTTTCACTCACCAATTTATTTTATTTCATGCTCGTACTCTAATGGGAAGTTTTGGTCTCATTTTCTTCATTAGAGCACCCGTGCGAAGTCGTGGCAGGTAGTTAGTATATATATTATGTTAGCTGTACTCATGGTTACACAAGCCTTTCTAATTGTTTGAGGTGAAACATCTATAGGCGGATGGTAAGCCTGATTGTTGGCGTGGCGACGGAAAACACGAACTTTGTACTACAACTTTGTAATGCTTTATCTTTTCGTTAATCTGTTCTTTTATGCATATAACTTTATAAGACAATTTCGATGTTTCACATCTGCCAGGCGTCCCGCGATGGCTCATTTTTTTAACACCGTTGCTTATAAGAAATGCTTGATTACGGCAAAAAAATAAAATAAAAATCTTCTTCATGAAAGACAGAAATGACATGAACGATAATTTAACGAAAAAGCTGCTAAAATATTGACCACCCCTGTTAATACCTACATATTGTAAAACAGTAAATTCGGATACGTTTGCATATAAGTTAAATATTTTTATGTAAAAATAAAATGCATATTCAAAGCAATTTGAGGTTGTTATGTTAGAATCAAGCGCTAACAGGAATGTTTTCCTATATCTGTGTGGTAGTTCTATGAATGATTTATATCGTAAATGATTATTGTACACACAAAAACGAAGTTATCGTGCAAGCTGTAACTTCCTTTATGATCTGCATTTCCAGGATAAAAAAATATATGGAAACTTATGGATTCCTTTATTTGATTTATCTATTGTACTTTTTTGATTTTCGTGAAAAAAAGTTTTGCAGGTGTGTAGAAATAAGTTATACATTTCAATCATTTTTAGAAATACCTGCTGTCTTTTTGTATGAACACGCATCACTGCTAAAGTACTGGGTTCGGAATAAAACCATACCAAGCAAACCATAAAGTATATCCTCAGGAGTAACTCAGTTTTTATTTCATTAATATCGGTCCACTCTATTATAACTTATTGTATTTTTTAATGTCGGCTCTAATTAAGTACGGGAGAGTAGTAAAAATTAGTTAATAATTTGGTTGAACACCTTAATTTCAGTGTTATATTTCATTTATCGAGCAAGGCTTATGGGCTATATATCATCATGCTAAGACCAGTAGTAGCGGAGCACTAATGAAGAATATTTCAAAGTCGAGACTCTTTTTTCTTTTGAGGGCTTCCGCCGCGTGTTATCGTTAGCCCAAAGTAACTATAGTATAGTAACTGTTCGACGCGGACGAAGTTAAGGGTAGAAGCGAGTTCATAATAAACGAACAATATTATACTTAGTGCTACTGAAATTGACCTTTTATAGCAAATTAATGGAGACGAAATCAGGTCTACGTTGTTTTAGAAAAATGTTTAAAAAATTAGGAGTTATCAAAAAAATGTGTATGGAGTGTTTTATAACGTGAAAAAAAAAACTAAAAATATCAATTGTCAAAAATAAAGATTATGTTTTTTTCATTTTGTTGCCTATTTTATTTGTGGGTGAAAAATTAAATTAAAAAAAAACCTTAAAAATTTAGAAAGTATTAAAATTTTCACATAGGTAATGTATGTAAGTTCTTTAATATTTCAGCTATTACCATATAATCTACATATGTTTTTATCTCAAGAATAAATGACTTATCCACTATAAAGGTTTGAAGCCATAATTTTCTTTACACTAAAACTAGTTTTAGGTCATATCCAAGTGTGTGAAATTCGTCGAAAGATTATCTTAACCTAAAAAAATACTTGTCATATTTTCTTCAATATAATTAAAACAATACTGTTTTTGGGGCGTGTTCAATGTGTTATTGTGATAAAATCAAACACTGACTTTGCAACCGAAACTTTTAATGTACACTTTTGTCGAGGAAAAATTTGTATCTTTTTAGTGACAACGAATATGTCGCTGTTTTTGAAAAAGGCCAGAGACAATTTTCTATGGCCAGTACGCTACACTGTTTTATCATTTGATGATACCAATAAATAGATGAAAGCACAATTAGTATAGATGGAAAACGATTTATCTTAATTTAGGAGTCATAAGCAAAGGGACCGTAGTCAACGGTGTGTAAAATATTGGTTAACAAGATGAATATACTAATTTAAGATGATTATTTACACTCGATAGGTCAGCAGATGTACAAATTCTGTTTAAGACTTAAACATTTCTGAAAATTTTGTATTAAAAAATATTATAAAAGAGAATTCCATTTTACATTACTCGTTCTTTTATAGGACTTGGGCAGCACCAGCAACAAAAACTGACAAACTTTAATCTATACTAATATTATAAAGAGGTAAAGTTTGTGAGTTTGTGATGTTGTGACGTTGTAGGGGCTAATCTCAGGAACTACTGGTCCGATTCGAATAATTCTTTCAGTATTATATAACTCATTCATCGAGAATGGTTATAGGCTATATATCATCATGCTAAGACCAATAGGAGCGGAACACAGGTGAAAAATGTTTCAAAATCGGGATGTTTTTCCTTTTGAGAACTGCTGGGTGTTAGTGTATCTATATCACGCGAACGAAGTCGCGGGCAGAGGCTAGTTATACTAATAAATCTTGAAATATTTAATTAATAATCAATACTGCTACACTCAAACCTAACATAAGATTGTATAGGTTATACGATAGTATATTTGAGGTCTTTTAAATTAAAAGTAGGCGAACTACCACCACCAGTCTACCAAATCCAATGAATGACCAAACTCGCAAATTCCGCTCATAGCTATTAAATTTATAACAATTTTTGATGCGAAACATCTATAAGCATGGGTAAGCCTGATCGTTGGCTTGGCACGGCGTGGCGACGCAAAACACGAACTTTGCACTATTAACGAAATACTCAAAAATATTTGTAAGCCAATATGTATATTCCTAAGATTCAAACTGTTTTGTCGGCCACTCGTTCTACTGGTGTTACGCGGCACGCGCCGACGACCTAGCGCTCTTTGATAAATGCCGCCAAACACACCGTACCTGCCCCTAGTCGAATTTATATATTTAATAAAAATGAATATTACTATAATAAAATAAATAAATAGTCATTATTTTATAGAACATATGCTTTATATGCTATATAGCTGATTTCTGTCGTAATTATTTTAGGCATATAACTTATACAAAACAATTTCGATGTGTCACATCTGCCAGGCGTCCCGTAACGGCTAAATTTTTTTCTGGTTAGGGTTCGCTATAAGTTTTTTTAAATTCAGAATTTACCTTGTTAACAACCAGCTGTTCACTTCTGCGCAGATATGTGGTAAAAGCTTCTAAAAAGATATTAAACCAAATATACATTACACAATACATTAACACTGACTTCACCGAGGTAATCAATGCTGGGATATAAATATCTTACATGTTGAGTCACAGGGTACGAAAACGCACAATGATGTGTAGGTAAATTTTCATACAAGTTTATCACATTACGAGCACATAGACTCAAGACAAAGTAAGTACCATATATTAAAAATTTGAAGATAAAATTGTAATTTAGAGAAATTATCTTACAAAATACAATAATATTTGCATTGGATTCTGTTTAACATTTTCATTCAGATGAAAGTTTCCTTACCGTTGAACGTAGAGTTTTTTTTTAACTGACCACGCTATTGACCTCTAGGTCTTGACAGCTTCATCGGACTACTAAGGCGAGCGCTTAAGGCACTCAGCTCATTTTATTTCGGCAACTAGCTCAGGAGTGCACGGTACACCTCAGCCTGGGCTATTACCTGATACATGTAATTCGCGACCTATCTGAGCTAACCTACATAATCATACCTATATGCTTTTTTTTTCGGAGTGACTACGCTATTGACCCAGCAAGGTCTTAATAGCTTCACCGGGCTACTAAGGCGAGCGCTTAAGGCACTCAGCCGATTTTATTTTGGCAACCAGCTCAAGGGTGCACGGCACACCTCGGCTTGGCTGTTGCCTGTTGCATGCAAAATCGCGATCTATCTTAGATAACCTAGCTAACTATTCATATATGTATGAGTTGTTGAAACGTATATGTGTACCAAGCATACACGCCTCAACAACTCCTCCATATATTTATTATCGGAAAATTGAGTTTTTCAGTTCGATAAGGGAAAAAAAAGTAAACCCTTCCCCTTTCATGTGTAAGCGTGTAGGGCGTGCACGTGTGTGGGGGTGATCGTGTAGTGTTGTAGCGGTGATGTATATTTGTGTGTCACCGTATCGCGCAACCTATATGAGTTATTGAAACATATATGTGCACCAAGCATAGATACCTCGACAACTCCTGTATGTATTTTGTGTGGGATAATTTTGTTGAGTACGTAGATTAGTGTTGAAAGAAAGTTAGTATTACGAATATGCAACTATATTACTTCTGTGCCTAAGAAAGGACCTAAACATGATGTAATTATTTGCTTGCAAATTTTGTGAATTTTGTGTCATCTTCATACTACTAGAAGGACTGATTATATGATCAAATCAATATAGTCGTCATACATTCGTTTAACGGTTTAAAACAAGGTTTTATAATTAAACAGTTAAGATTACAAGTTGACGTTACAGAATACAGTAAAGATTTTGATGTATACCAGTTACCGTTAATGTTTTTTTCTTTCGAACTGACTACGCTATTGGCCTTGCAAGGCCTTTACTACAAATCCTTCACCGGACTACACAGTTGATGTTACTAGTGCATCGCTCATCTTAAATCGGAATAAGAAGCAATCTTGTGAAATAGTTTTCAATATGCTTGGGAAGGAAATTTTAAAGTATGGTCGATTCCAGCTACTGCGATCTTCACCTTTCTTCTTCTATTTCTTATTGTAACAAGCAATCCTTTTGTTACAGATTATTACTGTTTTTTTTATGTCATAGAAGGCAAACGAACAGACGGGTCCATGATGTTAGGTAAATGAGTACTCCCGTTCATAGGCAAATGCGTTGTCAGCCTATGTTTAGGGAGAGGAAGAGTGGGTACGGGGAGGAGAGGAAAGGGAAATAGGTCTTCGGCGCGCTCATCGACAGAACGAAACGCAACAATGCAAGCACTGTTACTTTAAGTCGGTTTTCTTTGAACGGGTGGTACTACCCCGGACGAGCCGACCCATTCATGCTGAAGCCAGTAATATCTTCAACGTGGCTCTACCACCTATAAATTCATCGATAACTTTGCTACTATAACAAGATAGTCCTCTTGATAGAATCAGCTGAGGAGTTTTAGTGGTAGAGTAGAATTCATTTTCAGTGTTATTATTTTCCTTCTATGGAATAAACAAGCTATATTATACACGGTGTCACCAACATCACACAATATAGAGTAATATAACTCAAGATTATGAATAAAACCGACTACATAACAGACAAGATCCCACCAAAAACTCCATCTTTCTCTGTACTATTGATATGGTGCATATAAAGTGGGTGGTGACAGGTCTATTGATTTTTTATTTCTATTTAGTAGTTTGAGCATCGATGCTTGAGAATTTTTTCTAGGATAAAATGGAATGTTTTAGCCGCGCCATTTTTCGTGGTTTGCTTTGGCCAATCCACGCCTTAGAGTATTACGTATTCGATTTCAACCAATACGGAGGTAGATTGAATGAGGGTGTGGTTGGTTAGCGTTGTAGAATATATCACGGCATCACATTACAAGCCACTGTAGGTTTTATAAAAAAAAAATTAAGTCTAATAAGAGTGTGTTTGTAGCGAACAAATAATGATAAAATGAATAATCATTACTACGAATATTAAATACTTACCTTATTATTGAAATAAAAACTCAAATACAAAATTTAATTATGTTTATTTTCTTTTTTTTTTTAACATCATGTTACTCGCGTTAGACAACTGTGAATAATTTCAGGCATTCAAAGAGGTAGTGGTTATCCATATATACGGACAAAGGTGATATACACATACAAAAGTTTCAAACAAAAAAATAAATGCTTCAACAAAGTCATTACGATATAAATTACGGTAGGACATCGACAATCATATGAATTATAATTGATTGATTTGAAGATAAAGCGTTATTGAAACACTCGACTCACCTTCGAACCGTAAAATATTACACTTTACCACATAGCGCGTACCGCTACACAGCTATTAAAACTATTACTAAACGTTACTACATGCTCACAAATTACACATTTCCAAAGCTTATCCTATACATTTCTAATACTTTACAATTGGCCGCATTGCGAAAATTTACGAGTTTCACTAAATCTCCATCAATATTCTATACAAAAGTGATAAATTTTATTGAGTACACTTTATTTTGTACCATAAGTTAAGTAACCTGTTTAAGCTATTCAATATATATATATATATACTGTTTTGTTTAGAACAGACTGCGGTTTTCAAAGGCATTGTGGTGTTCTTCTAAAAAATGAACTTTATGATAGACGCGATTCATACAACAAAAAATCGCAAATAAAGAAACAATCGCTTCACGGTACTCCCATACCTGCGTGACGAAGCTTCGACTACTTGCCGCACTAAAAACTAACCTCAAAAATAATTTTGATAAAGGCTCTGAAAAACCTTTGCACACCCTTTGTCATTCCAATAATAAACGTAGCGTATCCAAGTTCCTTTGTTACATGTAAAAACCGCGTATGCAGTTGTCGTCTTGCGTTTTTCTCCACATAGTCCAAGAGTCCGTAAAATCATAACGATAGTATGTTCTTTCCTACAGCAGCATTTTATGCGACTATAGACATAACATCGCGTGTGTAGCCCAATGTTACCTCCATATTTGTGTGTATCCACACGAGGTTTTATCTTTGCTCGCGATAAATGCAGTAATGAGGAACATTTTTTTTTTTATTATTATTTCTGGCAATCAATTTTCAGATTATTACTGCCATTGTCATGTAGTTAATAATATTTCAAGCGTCATGTGATTATTTCAATATTCTAACAGATGGTGGCTCCCTTTTTAGAACCTTCCAGGGAGTTTTTGTGACATCTCAGAATTTCATGCTCCGTGGTATTCCTTTCAATTCACTTCACTTATGCACAATAAACTAACTATATTACGTAAAACACCACCAAAGTTACAAAATATACGAGTCAAATAACACAAGATTATCAATAAAATATAAAATGCACTACAAGAACGACTAAGATCCCCCAAAAACTCGAGAAAACATTATTGATATGCGTTACGAACTACAAGACTACATGAAAAAGACGCAGTGCAATAACCTGGTCGGCGGTCTTTAAGCACATCACAGAAACTAGGGAACGCCAATTTCGAGTTATTATTAAAAAGTGTGGTAACGTTATCCGGCACCTTTATAGGAATTCATTTTGAGGTTAGTTTTTAGCGCGACAAGTAGTCAAAACTTCCTCACGTTGGGTGGTAGGCCTGGAACTACGAATTATGAGAGTTATAAAGATATAGAGAATATTTTTTTTATTTATTTAAATATATAGTTTTTACTCTACTCTGTGATACTAAATTTGAATTATTTTAAAGACAGTTACAGGATAACCATAATTAGAGAAATAAAATACATTCCTACAAATTAAAATTGTTTTACCATTACGATTTTAATAGCCATCTTTAGTGTTTCCATCATAAAAATATTCAATTGGGATTTTATTGATTATTGAGTCTAACGGATTTCGTGTCTTCTAAATAATTATTGTGAGATGCTGGGAGCCGTCAAAAATAAATAATCAAACTGAGGTTGTCCGAACTTTCAGTACAATGATACCATCATTTGTTGTCTTCTGGCCGTTATTAATATAGAGGAAATCTTACAAAATTTTCAACTTGTCCCAGGACGAAGTAAAAGTCTTTATTGGAAAATGCCGACAGATACTAATAACCCTTGATATTAAAGTGGTAGTTTTATAGTAGGCTTTCAAAAATGGTATCATAGATGGAAATAATCAATACATTTATTTTAAATTTTCATATAAGTAACAAACATCTAGGTTGGCTACAATTTCTAAGCTATTAAATGAGAAAATCCTCAAGACATTTGACTGATAAGATTTGTTTTTTTTTTTTTAAATAAAGTTTAAAAAATTTAACGATTTCTCATCTGACGGCAAGGACTTATTTTAAAACATTTTTTGCTAGAGAATTGAAACGAGATCGTGTAACTGAAACACAAGAGCGCTCTACCATTCTGATCTGATTTCTATCTGCAATAAAATTATTAAACGCAAAAAATCTCCTTTCTAGAAGCATCCAAATTTGACTAAGAATGTCCATATTCAGGCTTATAAATAACACTGTCACTTCACAATAAAACTTAACTGTAACGTCGATTAATAGAACTATACTTCAGTTCCGAATTATTATTACAAATCAAAGATACGCCTGTCTTTAAAAAATATATTTAATGTATTCCTGTTAAAAAATAAAACATTGCCTATAGATAGTTGTAGTTTTTTTTGTCTAATTTGCGATAAAAAACGAAGTTTTTAAAATTTGATCCTCAATACTTCGTTAAGATACTTTATTACAAATATGAAGAAAATAAACCGAATAGCAGTTTCTACACAATACTCTTTATTTTTTCAAATAAAAAAATTAATGAACTTATGTTAAATTCGATAAAAAATTTGCGTTTCAATACATCAAATTTTACACTAATGTAAATATATGAAAACTGGACAAATCACAGATCACCCGTAAGGCGGGATTTCGGTGGCATTTAATCTTTAAAAATATACGGTATCATTACAAAAAAGTTAAATACGTATTGAATACTTGCTTTAAAATGGTTACGTTGTAATGTACCGCGCTCGTTGAATGTTCGCCATCTTGCTCTTTTGTCTCGCTTTGGTTAGGTTATATTAGACTTGCGGAGAAAGGATAACGCGAACCTGCCTCGGGAGAGCGCGGTGTATTTAGTAAGAAAATTTTTTAAAGCAAGTATTTAATACGTAATTAACATTTTTTATAATAACATCGCTAGACACCCAAATAACCATGGCCGTAGTTATTGCAGATTAACCGTTTTACTAAAACCGGCCTCACTAGTTTAGAGGGCGACAAGATATGCGTAATATTTCAAATTCTTAACAAGAGGCTCGTAATTAATTAATAATGAAAGTAACGATGAAATTTCTAAGATCCTAGTGGTTCCTAGATCACAGAGAAACAAAATACAATTTAGCAGCAAGAAACCCCATTTCCCTCTAAAAAAATTAATACCCATTCAGACTTAACTACGCCATTGAACAGAATACCAATTAAAATTTTTAAATACATAGTTTTTGGTTAATATCGAGTCTAATTAGAAACATTAACATTTATTCAACGAAACTGCACTCGTTCAACAAATTTCGAGTTCGCAAGCGCGCCATTTATCCTTCTATCACATACACTCGTCGATCAGGCTCCATAGTCACAAATAAGAGTCACTCCTTACAACAAACGACGTGAAACTTAATCAAATGAGACTAATATGAAATACCTACTTATATTATCACATGGTTCGCGATATATAATGCTCGTATTTGATTCGCTACATTCCGCCGACGCATGTATTCCGTCTACATAACACGTGTTTATAACCTTAAAACTAAAAGTGCGAAATTACCTTACATTTACGTTAATCTCCCTAAGAGCAGTCAATTCGAATTGATCTACGAAAATATAAAAAAAAGTAAAATAAATAACGCTAGTAAGTAAAATACATTTATTACAAGTCCCTAAAGTTATATTGTAATTTATATAAAACCGTTACAAAACATAATTGCAGGTACTACATAAAGAAGGGTTAAGCGTATCCGATGTTTATATACTATGAGTTTTTTATTCTATGCCATTATTATTGTCGATATTTTTAAAGGATGTATACAACACTAGTATGATGTATTTCAATTTTTACACCTACAAACATTAATACGATAAATTACATCGATATATTTGCAAATCTATAAAAAGTAATCTCTTGTTCCGACAAAAAAATCACCTATTATTTATTTCAAACTTCGTTTTTAATCAATTTTCGCCCAGTAATAGAAAATATTTAATGAATAATTTTTTAACATCAAAAAAGCCGACTGAATAGTCAATTGGAAATTACAGAGAAAAAGCATACGATTCGATTAAACAGATGACTTATGAATTCAAATGTAATATTTCTCTACACTATACAAAGCTTGACTACACTTAAAATGTTATAGTACCTACAATCTAACGAACACTGCTTATTATATTGCATGGAATATGTTTGTTTTATTTTTATTTCATATAAAAATACAGTTACATTTATATGTATAATCCAACTATACATTACATATTTAATAACAAAGTCTCATGTACTATCAGAGTGGTTAAAATTAAAATTCATTACAATATGAAAAGATGATACACATTTTATATTTTTATTAGGAACACACAAATATTATTATTAGTTTGGTATTCTTTTAAGGTTAAGTCTTACTGAAGTTCAATTATAATTGTTTTTCTTTCGATGACGAATTGTTCCGTTTTTCTGCAATCTGAATTATAATATAGGCACGCTATGATGGCCTTTTGACAGGATCAATAGTGACGTGAAATGTTGTATAATTTGCAAAAAAACATAATGTTTTGTTTTGCTTTAAGTATTGACGCGAGTGGTGATTGTTCTGGCCAGCGATCCTATATATAAAATATACCTATAATTAGACTGATATCGATTATATAGTTATACAGATACTTCTTCTTCTTCTTACCCTTATCCCAACTGAGTAGGGTCGGTACAACATATTTGTCATGTTGTGATGTATGATTTGGCTTAATTTTTACGATCGGCCGCCTGCCTGTCATCAACCCTCCTTGGGATTATTTTGTTGTACCACTATATGTTTCTATAGGATCTTTTAGCTACACAAATTTTCTGTAGGCTTTAGTTTAGACTGTTTCCGACGACTGCATTTTCGTCTTATTTTCAGTTGTCGCGGTTTCAGAGTTATTACAGTACTTTCAACTACGTATGTCATTGTGGCACTGATTTCGTACAAATTTTTCGGTTTAATTACTCACTGGTTTTTGTTCAACATTGGTGACTGTATAGTTATAATGTTATACATATACATAATTTAAAAATCTGTATTAAATTATAAATTCGATAAATTGCACAACTGCACGTCACTATTGACAACAAAGGATAGCATTTTGCTCCTTCAAACGTAGTTAATGAACATGTAACTTCATGAGTGGGCAAACGTCAAAACGGTCATTATAGCGTACCGCTATTATAAACAATCAGATGAAAATACATCTTTTCATGTTTATACCTAATATACATATGTCGAATCAACGCAATATTAAAGACACCGTACTGCAACTGTTTACATATAGAACTAATTTTGGAATATAATCAGCGAAATGTATACATAAAAACGTATTCACATTCATTCACACACTTCGGAAGTTGACACAAGTGTTACTTTTTTAAAATGTATTTAATGAGACAATCATATGATTGGGGCCATTCAAGTATTACGTAAGCACTGATGAGGGCAGGGAGTCTTTGATTTGCTTATTTTCGATGACATAGGAGATGGGGGGAGTTCGGGGAAGTGATTACGTCTGCATTATTTCTTTACTAAACTGGAACAGATTTAGATAATTGTTTACGTAAGCATGGGGAGGGGGGTAAGAGCATTGTTTACTTTTGCTGACCAGGGGGAGGGGGCGGTCAGAAATTACAAAAATTCTGCTTACGTAATACTTGAACGGCCCCGTTCACAAAATCAATCAACATTTGTTATAGACAAGCAGATAGGTTTATCGATATAGCCCTGTATTATATATACTAACTAATTGAATTGGAAGCTTTTTTTTTTCTCGAACTGACTACGTTATTGGCGTAGCAAGGCCTTAACAGCTTGCCTGGACTACAATTGGAAGCTCTCTAGATAAACTTATCAAGAACTTTACTATATTTACTATACTTGGCATAGTGAATGGATGGTCTGCTTTACTCACATTTTAAGCGTAAACTATTTTTCTACTATTAAGCTCAGTTACGCGCATATCTTTTTTTATGTCATAGCAGCCAAACGAACAGACGGGACATCTGATGTTATGTGATCACCGTCGTCCATGCAACACTAGGGGAGTCGCAAGTGCGTTACCAGTCTGAGTTCGGAGGAAGGTGGAAGGGGACACGGACGAAGAGAGGAGAGGGTTCGGGAGGTGGGCCTCCAGCGCTCAAAGTGACCGAACTAAACGCAGTCGAGTGGTACTACCCCGGGCGAGCTGACCCATTCATGCTGAAACCTGTAGTTTCAGCGTGGCTCTACCACATATAAGATAAAGCTACTTATGTGATTATTTTTTATTATTAGTTACGTTATTGATTAAACTAGTAGCGAGCAGTGAAATTTCCAAGTAATAAACTTGAATGATTCATGCATGTGATTGAGGAAAAAATATTTTAATTGGACTAAGATAGCTTTTAAACTTCTAACCATGTAAACTTAAACGTTGGTTAATAGTACTATAAATAAATAAATTATAATATTAAATTGTATAAAAGTAGGAATGTTAAACAAGAAATCCTGAAATTTTCATAGAGTTATCTCAAAACATTTGGTTATATTACATATGTTGTTAATTTTAGTTTTTATAAATGAATTCATTTTCACTTTGTTATTTATTCTTGTTCTGTTTTATTTTTTCTATTCAAATATTTATCAATATGTAATGTAACAATTTTTTTTTTCAATATTATTAATAGTGTAACTTGTATCGATGTGATAAAATAAGTTTTCAGTCTAGTTTGCTCCGTCTTAGGGGCCATGCAATTATTACGTAAGCAGATTTTTTGTAATTTCTGGCAGCCCCCTTCATGTGGTCTGCAAAAGTAAGCAATACTCTCACCCCCCCCGACCGCTCCCATGCTTACGTAAACCGTTGTATAAGTATTTTGAAATATATTCTTGTTAAATAAATAAATGTTGGTGATGTAATCACCACTCAAACCCCCCATCCCTTATGTCATCAAAAATAAGCAAATCAAAGGACCCCAAACCCCCATCAGTGCTTATATAATATTTGAATGATCCCTTATTATTGTTATTATATTCATCGGACTGTTGAGCGTTGTATTATCTTAGATTTTAAATAAATTAATTAACTCTTATAATGCCATTGTATCGACTTCAATGTCTCTATAAAATGTTGTTGTTACTGCTTAGTCCCTATATAAAAACGGAGTTATATGTAGCTTACATAATAGTGTAATGTTCTGAAACATTCTGTGTCTACTAATAAGTGTTATGATAATTAATTCAGCCATTTCCGAGGCTAATCTGGACAAATAAACTAATAGACAGTTCAGTTTAATCTACTTTTATGTACAATTTGAAATCTGTCACTTGGCGCTAATAGTTGCCAAGCACCGTTTTTTATATTTAGTTGTTCGTCCATTGGTCGAAATTTGACCCAATAAGGAGTAAAAAAATATCTTTATCTTGTGTTAATATATAAATATTATGCTATCCCTATTTTTTCGAACTTATTACACTATTGACCTAGCAAGATCTTGACAGCTTCATCAGATTACTAAGGTGAGTTCTTAAGGCACTCACCGGATTTTGTTTAGGTAACTAGCACACATGCATGGCACACATCGGCTTGGGCCGTTACCGACTTCCCGATCTAACCCAGCTAAACTATTCTAAGTTATTCATACATATATTCGTTGAAATTGAAATTGTATGATTCTCAAACGCTTACATGTATATCTGAATTGAAACGAATTAAACTACTTGATTCAGTTCG
This sequence comes from Antheraea mylitta, assembly GCA_014332785.1. NCBI lineage: Eukaryota > Metazoa > Arthropoda > Insecta > Lepidoptera > Saturniidae > Antheraea > Antheraea mylitta. The sequence continues at coordinate 2,331,913 of JACEII010000006.1, forward strand.
AATAAAGAAAAAATAAAATAAAACCCTTCCACCAGATGTGTACGTGTGTGTACGTTGTGAGAGACAATCTCATATGTGTACAAGTGATGTAGGTGAGTCACTGTATCGCGACAGTAACAACTCGGGGGCTTCATACGGGGACGACCTCTGCTCGAGATGTACCGAGAGAGACGCGTCATGTTATCGGTATTACTTTTTTATTTTTGTATGTAAAATACTATTTTGAATTTTGTACAAACATTGCAGATTGTAAATATAAAGTATGATAAATAGAGACGTAAAAATAAACGCTTTGATTCACCGATGGTTTAAAAACTGTACTTGCAAAATCTTTTTAATGGTAACACTAACGCTTGTCAATCGCAAAACAGAACAAAAGGAAATAAAACCAATTGAAAAATAGAGGAGAAAGAGATACTGAAGTAATTTATCTTCGAATATTTACACAGTAAACCTTGATAAGATAAAAACCAATTTAAAAAAATAATCTGTTCCCTTTCCTTCATAGCCTCAAAACCTCTACTATTTCAAATACGCACCCTCTATAAGTTATAGAGGGAGAGAGTCAATTAGTTAACATTTTCAGTATAATCGCTCAGTTACTTAAAGAAATGTTTCGATACGCTCTGTAACAAACTGTCTGTCAATGAGTCATTTCAAATGAATGTTCAAAACAAAAAGTTTCTCCAAAATTATTGGTTGCATGTGTTGTAAACAACATAACAAATTGTTAACACAAAAATTAACACACATACGCTGATATATTAAAAGCGGTTAAAAGTGAATTAAAAAGGAAAAATGTTGGTGCTCAGTTTGGAATACACAAAAATAGATTATCACTTATAACCAGTAGAAGCTGAACTCTCGAAGAAACGAAAATCTGGAGAAAGTCTCTTATCTATAAATTGCTGAATTCTCTATTTTAGGAGCAATGTTTATTTACGTGGTTTAAACAGTGTCCAAACTAAAACAGTGTTACAGACCAATATTAAAAGAAAAAACTAAAGAGTTCGTCAAATCGCTGAAAATCAATAATTTTAAAGCTAGCAATGGTTGGTTAGAAAAGTCCGAGAAACGGCATGATTTGACCTTCTAGAAACTGTCCGGCGAAAAAGCAAGTGTAAACCCTTGATAACTTAAAAATTCTATGACTTAAAATATTTTGTTTCCCTTGGATTTTAACATATCGAGGATCTACTGTATATAAATGTGTCAAATATGTAAATACGATATTTTATTCCACATTAAGCTTTAATTTTACATATAGAGGAATCATTAAAATATAACACTGTCTCGTTAAAAAAAAATCACCAGTATTTTTCCAGAACATTCTGCAAGTAAACAGTTGCAATAGGTTTTATAATTTAATATAGCGCGCTACCGAAACCAAACGGAGTAAATAAATGGTCATACGCTTCCTTCGAACAATTTTTTTCCATAGAGAAACCAAACAATTAAGATGGCGTCTTTTCAAACTTCATTCAATTAAATAAAAAAAATATGGGAACATATCCTCGTTTCGCTTTATCTTCTTAGAGACGCATCTATAATTGTTGCATTCCAAAATCTAATCATTCATATCATCAACGCACGTCTCTAATAACACAAACATACTGACTGAAGTCTTTCATACCCAAGAATCATTTATTATTCACACATACATTTTTATTCGATATTTTTAAAAGAACACGCACACATCTATAATGTAACATACGTATCTCACAAACACACACATACAACAAATTAAAGCAAGAAGAAAAATATTTCCAACTTTGAGACTATGAAATATTAAATTTGTTCCTAAGTTCCTTAGTACAGTATGCTCTAGTTTAGCGTATATAAAGCTAATATGTTATGAGGTCGCACTCGATGACATCTCCATGGGAATTGATGAGGCGACTTGTATCTGTTTTAGAAATAAAAAAGAATTTTAAAAATAACTAGGACTGTTGTCACATAAATATCTGAAGCGGCACAATAACTTGAAATTACTGGGACTTTTGGGGTAATAAGAATATTGTGATTTTTAGAATTCAATAATTAACATTTATGTTTAAAATCATTTAAATCCCTTTTCTCCAAAAACATAAAAACCCTTCCCGATGCTTTTAAGTAAAAAAACCAGAAAAATCAGGAAGAATTACATCAGAATTACTTATATTTTCACTATATATAAGCAATACAAATGTTTGTAGTACCCGGGTATTTGATTTGTCACGTCGGAACGAAGAGTAAGACATTTAGGTCAGTTTGCTACGATTTTGTATAGCATTATCTCTATCGCACAGCGCAACGACTGCGATAGACAAAGATAACGCTATACGAAAACGTAATAAGTCGACTGTCTCTATCTCTGCCGTGAAGTGCCAAATCAAAAGTCGGGTACTGTAGTGTTATTTCATTCTAAAAACATGAATTAGATAGAGAAGAAATACTTTATTTTACGTTTAAATTCATACGTTTCCCCACTTTGAATATAGATACATAGAACACAAATTTATGTATAAATACCCATTACATTGTAATTATGTATAACACCGAGAGATCTTTATGACAAACAAATGTAAATTTTGCATTCCTATAATTATATTTTAACTTTGTTTAACACTGGGACCAAAAAAAACTGATGAGCTCTGTTCATTCTAACAATATGGATTAGAAAGAGAGAGAAATACTTTAATGTCCAATTAAATGACATTATGAAATTGATAGATAAATTCGGGTCTAAATTACAGACAGGTTTGTCCTAAGGTAATTCGTTTAAAGCGTCAAGTACCTTGTTCTTGACGAGGTGTCCTTGAAGATGTGGATGCTGTTCGTTCTCATGATGATTGTGGGCGAACACGTCTACGATATTGTCCAGGGTTCGTTCGTCCAGGACTCTTTCCTCCAGTACTGCCTCTAACGCGGCCGCCAACTCTGAACTCTCAGTAAACGATGCACCGCCCTCAGCTATATTCACACAAAGAGTGGATGAAGGTGATATGCAACAGTATTACGCCATTTTAGGACCTAAATGAAAGTGTTATGACCTTATACGTATTCGCTTCTAACTAGGCTGGACCGGTGAAGCTGTTAAGACAGTGTTTCCCAACTTTTACAGGCCATGCCTCACCTTAACATTTCTAAAAATGTTATGCCCTCCAATACATAATTTCTAACCTTTAAAAATTGTTTTGTTCCCTTAAGAAATATAAATGATAAGGTTTAGGAAGAATTCACTATGAAATTATATCAAAACATCGTAAGTAAAATTTCGTAACATTTAATGATAAACTTACTTGACGACTCTAATTACCCACTTTTTTACCATACTTTGGTAGCGTCAAACGAAATTTTACCTGATAATTATTTACAACATTCTTTATTAATTTGTCTTTTTTGTTAAATTTGTCACCGATATATAGCGTTGCGTATAAATAACCCAAAGGGAAAGGGTTAAAGTTGTGTCGAGCACATTTTTAAATTGTCCCCTTTAACTATCAAATTGCCCCCCTGTGTGGCGTGGGCCCCACGTTGGGAAACACTGTGTTAAGACCTTGCTAGGTCAATAGCGTATTCAGTTCGAAAAAAAAAAATCTTACTAGACTTATAAAATAAAATAACCAAAGTACCCAATCATGTGTGTATCATTACAAATCGGCATTGGTATTACAATACTGTCGTAACTCAAAACATCACTGTTTCAGAATCCATGAAAAATTTATTTCTCGTCATCTATTGTTAGTATTTTGAAACTATGCATTTGTTAATGTAAATTAGACTAACTTAATGTAAACTAGACTTTGTTTTATGACACGCCTTCACCCGATCGCTCTTACTTGAAACTAAAAATGGTGCAATATTAGTAGAGGATAGAAGTCATTAGTTTTTTTTTTCTCTAACTGACTACGCTATTGACCAAGAAAGGTCTTAACCACTTCACCGGACTATTAAAAAGTCGACTGGTGGGATTCGAACAAACGTCTCTGTCGGTGCGCATTACGATAATATACAATACGATTACGCTACGACATAAGTCGTTAGTAGTTCATTAAAAGTTGATTAGAACGCTATTTCTCCGCATCTGTTTAAAGATATTTTTATAACTGTTTTACTGAGGTGTAGCTTTCCACCTTTCTTATTAAGATTAATTAAAACCTCTATTGTCGTAATTTTCGAATTAGCAGTGAGATATTTATAATATTACTTCCCAATCAACTACGGCACACATTGAACGTGATGTTTATTCAAAATAAGCAACAGCACGCATCTATAAAAATAAATAATGATTACCTTGATTAAAGAATTCCGTAAAAGCAACGTCTGGAATCTGACTAAGGACGGAGGGATCTAAAATGTCGTCCGGCGGTACTTGACCCACTTCCACTTCTGTAACACCACCGTATGAATACATCATTCAAGGAAAGTATTCAATTAGATATATTGATACATATTTCACCAGTAGATATAGTGATTCATGGGGAAGGTTTAGGTATATATTATAATTTATCAAGTTTTTTTTATTATCAAGGCTGAACAACGTCCGCCAGACCCGCTAGTGTTGTATAAAGAAAAAGAATCACATAATTCTTCAGTACAAAATCTTTCTAATTGGTTTCCCTAATGAATTAATATATGAGTCAACATATATGATATCATTTTTAAATATATAAATAATTAAAGATATGAAGGTCAAATGATTTTCAGAATCTTGATGATATGGCCATTGCAAGTATTGCATAAACAAAATTTTTGTCATTTCTAAACCTCCCCACTGGTCAGCAAAAGTAAACAATGCTCTTAGTTCCTCTCCCCATGTTTAGGTATGTATACATTTACGCAATATTTTTTTAATCTGTTCTAGTGTCCTTATTGATGTACATCTTTCCTCTCAGTTGCTGGATATCTTTTCTGAGAGCGATTTTGGAAAAGGAACGGAAATGTATTACAGGAAACTGGGAAAGCGCGAGCTATCTGATTTGGCCAATGATTGCGCGCTATTTGATTTTACTAATGAGCGCACGCTATTTGATTTGGCCAATGGGCGCGCGTTATTTGATTTGAATAATGAGCGCTCGCTATTTGATTTGGCCAATGGGCGCGCGCTATTTGATTTGACCAAAGGGCACGCGCTATTTTATTTGACTAATGACCGCACGCTATTTGATTTGACCAATTGGTGCGCGCTATTTGATTTGACTAATGGGTGCGCGCTATTTGATTTGACTAATGAGTGCACGCGGCGGTGAAAATCCACTGAAAACTCATATACAGTCATACAGTGCTGTATATAACAATTTATGTTATATTTATATGTGTAAACCATATTAATAATTATCTTTACTATTAAGCGTCTAAGAAAGTTCAATATTCATAAAAAAATGCGAATAAGTAATATGAACTCTCCGAATAAATATTTTAGTGCGGATCTTTTTATACTTATAGGTTAATTCCTGTCGCTGTCATTGTAATATTTTTCATTGTGTTTGAAAAAGTTTCCTCGATTGATAACATGTAAATCCGATTAAAAAGTATGTCTAATCATACCCAATTCTTTTTTTTTTTTTTTTTGAGAATTTTAGTTATTATTGCGTTATTAACACGATTAGAATTAAATTTGCGCGAGCAAACGCACGCACGTATAGAATTACATATATTTTTATGCCTGGAATATATTCGACCAATAATATGAGCAATACGTTGCCGTCACGTATATTCCATCTTAATTTCATAGTAAAATAACGTGTCAGATGTTACACATCATATACGACTACTGTAAGGCTTGTTTACTTTTTTTATTACAAAATACATACAAAATTGTTACTTAAGGGTAGTAAAAAAAACCACCTACGAAGACTAGAATTCCTAATATTAATATTTAGACGTCGAAGATTGGAAATCTCTATTTTCCATACAAATAACACAAGATTTCTTTTTAATTATTTTTTTGTAACCCTAATAGAACAATGTATCAATTATCAAGTAAATGAAGGGTTACGTATTGTAATGCAATGTAAGTTGTATTATAAATGCGATTGTGAGTTTGTTGAGAGTATAACGTTTCCCAGCGATAGATTAAAATTGTATAAATGTGAGCAAAAGACTTTACCTATAACAAAGCACTTGATGACGTTCCGGTGTTTCAATGTCTACTATACCTTTTAACTGATTAAACAACAGCTATCTTACTATAGTTAAACATTTTTATACAATAAATAGTAATTTAAAAACAATAACAATAAATAATAAGAAAGGCGAGCGGAAGCGCGGTAACATAGCAATACTATAAATCATTAATCAAATCCGGTAAGGAAGGTAGAATAAAGTAGTTTTAATTTATCTATTTATGGTTTACTCAATTGAAAAAATATAGGTAAACCACTAGAACGGAATTTATAATTTACGGACATTATTCGAGTTTGTCATTTCTCTCTCTCTCTCTGTCTCTCTTTCTCTAAGGGTTTTCACAAATCGTATTTTATTATATGAAATACAAATTATCCAACTTGACAGAATTCACAGAGATTAACTGGAATTTTATTATTTAAGACTTTATTTTCAAACGCTTCTTACACAAAACGGTCTTCAAAACAGTGTACAGGTAAAAAAAAATTAAAACCAACAAAAAATCATAAAGTAATTTTATTAAAATATACAGTAAATATCAAACCATAATAACTATTGATAATAATGTTTAATAAGAATCAACTGCTTACCCAGTTCATTTGAATTCGTCGCGATGTACTCGTTTTCACTGAGTGTTCCCAACGCTGTATCTTCCGAACTGTCGTACGTAGATGAGTTTGAACACACGTTGATCTCTGAAATTAATTTAATTCTGTAAAAAAAATCGCTTCTTAATCTATAAACACACGAAGATAACGTTTGATCAACTAATTATAATTAAATGAGATCAATAACAACTGCAAGGTTTTACGATTTTTTGTTTAAATCTTCATTATCTGTAGTGTAATCTATTAGCTAATTCGGAACTTAAATAACATAAGAAATACTATTACAAATTCTTGTTATCTATATTAATATAATAATGAGGTAAAGTTTGTGACTTTGTCACGTTGTGGCGTTGTAGGGGGTGATCTCCGGAACTACTAGTCCGATTTGAAAAATTCTTTCAATGTTATATAGCTCATTTATCGAGAATGGTTAGAGACTTTATCATATATCATCACGTTAAGACCAATAGGAGCGGAGCACCAATGAAGAATGTTTAAAAGTCGGGGTTGTTTTTCCTCTTGAGAGTTTCCGCTGCGTGTTGGCGTTAACTAAAAGTATCTATTCCACGCGAACGAAGTCGCGGGCAGAGGTTAATTTGAATAGTACGCAAAAAAAATAACAAAAAATATTAAATTGAATAATAATAAAAATCATACAATCATTTTTTCAAACATATGTATAAATAGTGTGTGTGTTACCTGAAAGCGAATGTTCGGCGGAAGGTGGCGGCGCGGGTGTCCGGGGACGGGCGGTTACGCGTCTCCGTCGCCGCGGTCGCCGCACGCCGCCCGACACTCGGATCCGCACCGTCTTCCTAGGACGCGTGTCACGTACTAACTTATCGTAGTTATCCTGTAAACAAAAACATGGAACGAATCAAACATATATCCAATAACGCAATTCACAAATCTATTTGGTAACTAGCATTATCTATATAAATTCTATGTACCGGTGGAAAAATCTTAAGCCTCGCACGTCCCATTTCTCTAGGGTATGAGAACACACATGACAAAACCCGTAGTCCTTATGGAAATCTTAGTTCTCGTATAACTTTATACAAAACTAGCTGTTGCCCGCGGCTCCGCACGCGTTTTTTTTTAAATATATTAAATAAATGTAAAATTTTGATCACATATCTAGTGTAAATTACAATAATACTCTTTCAAAAATATTTGTAAGTATCACACGCACATCATCTACTGTAACAGGTAACATGTACATTATATATGTGAATACGAATAGTGAATCGAATGGGAAGAGATTTATCATCAGCCACATAACTGGAACTTTAAACTGCTATATATGACCCTTAGTGCCCACTTACACTATATAAGAAAGTAATGAAAATATTAAGCTATACATTTTCGAACAATATGTGTTAAATCTTTTATTATATAGATATAATATGTCCATAGTGTCGATATAATTAAGTTATTATCATACCTTGCTATAATTTAAATCACATATAAACATATGACTTTCAATTACAACAGCGATACCCTTGGTGTTACAGTTGTTCATAGGCGACGTTAACCACTTACCATCAGGTGGGCCGTCAGCCTGTTTGCTGCCTTTTGGTATAAAAAAATCTTGGAGTCCAGTACAGCTCGTGTATGTTTACAGTGAACAACATATTTTTGATTAATTTCACATGGACGAAGGCACGGATAACAGCTTATCACTACATAGTGTAAGAAAAAGTCCTGTTCCACGTCTGTCTATATGTCTGTTCGCGATAAGATCAAAAACTACAGAACGCATCTTCATGCCGTTTTCACCAATATATAAAATGATTATTGGGCAAGGTATAGGTATAGTTTGTCTTATTATCAGGGCGGGCAACGTCTGCTGAACCCGCTAGCTTAAAATAAAACAGCTAATTAGTTACTTATTTGTCCGTAAAATTCCCGTTCAAATATTACTTGTAGTCCGGTGAAGCTATTAAGACCTTGCTAGATCAATAGCGTAGTCATTTCTAAGAAAAAAAAACCGTTCAAATAGGTCCAGCCGTTTCGGAGATTACCCTTACCAAAATAAAAAATCAGACATATCCACAGAATTAAAAAAAACGTTGATATTTGTAGCATCACGGATATTTTACTCACTTTACTTTTATTATACGTAATATATCACAAATCAAAAATTGGGTACAAAACTAACGTAGAATAAAGTTTTTGAGGAGTTTTTGGCGGGATTTTAGTCTGTCATGTAGTGGATTTTATATTTTAATCATAATCTTGTCTTACTTATCTGTATATTGTGTTAAATTGGTAGAGTTTTATGTAATATGGTTCGTTTATTGTGCATAAATGAAATGAAAGATAAATAATACCGCGAAGCATGAATTCTGTTGTCTTGAAAATTAAGAAGATAAAAATTTACGAAATATTACATAGAGGATTTGGCGCTTATACCTTTACATTATCTTGGATATAGAAAAAAACTACCTATATTAACTACTTCAGAATTGGCAGTATGGATTAATTCCTTTGACTATCTTATTGGATGAATATTATTACTACTAAACTTTTTGAATAGCGACACAAAATAAACTTTAGAAATGTTTGCGATATAAACGTACCACGTATAATTAAAAATTGAAAACAAAAATAACGTAGAATTAACTGTTTTAATAGGAACACAAAATAAACCATGAAAATATTTGCGAGAGATTGTTATCGTGTTACCATGGCAATGCATATAGTACTGACATTAACACTCATCGAAAGCTTCCAAAATAGCCCGATTTTGAGACATTCTTCATTAGTGCTCAGCTCCTATTGGTTTAAACGTTATGATATGTAGCCTATAGCCATCCTCGATAAATGAACTATCTAACACTAAAAGAAACTTTCAAATCAGATCTGTAGTTCTTGAGATTATCGCGTTCAACCAAACAAACAAACAAACTCTTTAGCTTTATATATTAGTATAGATGAAGGTGTCGTGATTTTTTTAGATAAGCATTTAAAATCTAAACCACATTAAATCTAAGTAAGGTTTAAACAAATTACCGAATCGAATAGTTTTTATATGCCGACATTTCTATTGCAAAGGTACATTTCCTGATTTTAAAATATCCTATATTTCTGATAATATAATCTGATCTGACATAATCAAAGAGGTAACCAGTGTTGCAGATTTTTTTTTCAGCAATAGTATGAAAAATTTTACATCGAAATAAAAAAATGTCTTGTCTGTATTGTTTCCCTCAGCTTATTATTTATTATCAAACACTGTGAATGTATGATTCGCGATAACTTTTTAATATTGTAAATGCTGTCAGAAAGGGCAATCGAAAAAAGAAAAAGGAACAACATACCCGCTTCCAGGCATGCTCGGCGCAGAGTGGCGTATGATCGTGCAGCGGTAACAGCGGATGCCTGCAGCGAGCGCCGCCAGCGAACACCGCCGCGCATGCTGCGTACAGCCGCTGCTCGCCTGCCAACGTCACGTGCGCTAAACAGTACCGCGCGCACGGCGCCGCACGCTCCCCGCAACTCTCCTCCGCACAGATACCGCTCGCACCAGACCCGCTCTCACCACCCGACCAGCCACTCTCCCTGACAACAAATCAAAATAGCCTTTACTCAATTTTAGCCATGAGAAGAAGGGAAGAAGAAATTTTAACTGTATATTGATTGAAGACATCGTGAGATTATCTTTTTTTCTCGATAAGAACTCTTAAATAAAACTGAAAAAAATTGATGGTTTGGATGGATTCGATTCATGGCAGTTTTTGCGTGGTGCCCACATAAAGTTTCAAATGTGAAGGTCCATAAGGCACTTATGAACGTCAAAACTATCACCGGTTCGGAACACAACTCAGTCATCGAGAAGAACCGGCAAAAAACTAGATCTGGTCTACCTTTTCATAATACATGACATACTTTTTAATTATCACAACAGACATTTACAATTAAATTCATTTTTGGTAGATACAGAGAGAAGGCGTGACTTCGAAACGTCACCATCGTTCATCCACCCTATAATAACCCTATATGTATTAAGACCCGCTTGACATAACACTTGAACTTACTATCTGGCAAATGGGTAATACGCTTGTTATAAAATCTAACACTATTAACTAAAAAACTGTTACTGGCCTAAGTTTGGTTATTGGGTACAAGTAAAATGGCTTGGAAATAATACCACGAAGCATGGATTCTGACTTGCCGAAACTCCCTGGAAAGTTCTAACAAAACGACCACCGTTTTGTTTGTTCATTGAAAATGATCGCAAGAAACTTGTAATATCATTACTTACTCGACAAAAATAGTAATAAATCTACAAGAAGATTGATTAAAAAAAAAATGAAAACATTTTGTTTCATGCCAGGTTTTTTAAAATACTTTATTATGAGTTTTAAAGTTTGACCACAACCTTATCTAATGTTAAATTACGATGTAATCTAAAGATACGCTAAATCTTTAGGGGCTGCTTCTTAAGGGCAACTGCTGAAACACACCAACTGATGCTTGGGACAATTTTACAACTCGAGGGTAGTATCTAGTCAGGCGGGTTTACAAAATACCGTATCACCATGCTATTGTCTTAACAGGTTGTATTCCTTCACCCAACTCAGGTGAATAGACGTGATATCCAAACCCGCTATAAATTGCGCCGTCATCGCTTCAAAATGATTGCTGTCTTGCTGGATTGCACTGTATTCAGTCTTTTTGTATAATATCATCACAATGTGTTGGCACTTTACAGAACGGGCACTCGATAGACCTTTACAGAACGGGCACTCGATAGACCTTTACAGAACGGGCACTCGATAGACCTTTACAGAACGGGCACTCGATAGACCAGTACAGAGGAAGGTGCTTTTATAGTATTTGTAGGTTGTAGAACCACGCTGAAGTTGTTACTGGTTTCAGCATTAATGGGTCGGATCGCATGGAGTAGTATCACCCTCTCACAGAAAACCGTCAAACGTGCAGTAGCAGTGCTTGCATTCTTGCGTTTCGTTCGGTCAATGAGAGCGCTGGAGGACCACCTTCCCTATCTTTCCCCAAACCCTCCCCCAAACACAGGCTGGCAACACATTCGCGACTCCCCTGGTGTTGCTATGGATTGCGGTGATCACTTAACATCAGGTGACCTGTTCGTTTGCCTCCTATAATATACCGTATTACTGTAAAGATTCTTATTACTGCTGCATTACTACTATATGAAATCGACCTATGTGTACTTTTAAAAGAATCATTTTGGCGTTATCCATTTCCTTATAATAATACACCAGATGATTAGACTGTACTTTACTAAATTGTATTTTATTAAGTTAGACTATTAAATCGCGAGCGAGTGTTAGTTATACTGTATAGATAAAAGTGCAATTACGTATTGTAGTGTTAATGAAATAGGGTCCAATATTTATAACGCCTGAATGGTTAAAGAGTGGCAATATTCACAGAGGTTATTGCGTACTCGTTTTTGGGTTTAAATCAATTAAAAGAATATGTGCTTAATATTTGAGCTAGTTATCTTGAGAACGACAAAACTGATACTGACTCCAAAACACTTGATTTATGTAAAGAGGGGCTGGTGTAATAAATAGCGATGTGGTGACGTCACGTGCATTCAATATGCGCGCCCAATATTGCACACCGCGGCCCCGCTCCCTCCGTTCTGTTCTCCCATGCTACGTTCCGACTATTTTATATGATAAATGTGACTATGAAGTATCATGTCCTTCAATACTGTTACCCTTTAAACAGTCACCTGGTATAATTTCGATTAGCAAAAAACGAACACTATCCATTCACTCCTATACATTTTTTTTTATTTACCCACTTCTTTAGTACTAACGTTACAAAAAGATTAGTACAGTACAATATTCACCTGAGTCGTCTCCTGTCTTGTGATGATAGGACAGCAGGCATACCCCGCATCGCTAGCAGATGGTTAACGGTTTGGGTTGGAATACTTGAAGTTCGCCCAACAATTTGTTTCTGTACATAAAACATACGAAACTTATCAAAAGGACAATTTTATTGAAAGTGTTAAATAGACAAATGCCAATGCCTATTTTTAAAACCAACTGACTTATTTATATAATACTATATATTTATATATAACGGTCTAGTTATAGATATAGTTGTGTATAGTAATAATTTAGCATACAGCAAGTATTGCATTTTGTAAAGAATTTAACTTTAATCATATTACAAGTTTAAATAGTACCCAAGAAGAGGTCTTTAGTAGCAAATAAAGGTGCAATTTTTACTTAGCAAGTTAAATGCAAACTGTCAATATTCATCAAAATGTAAATTATCCTTTTTCTTAAGTTGGACCAAATTATACATAAACGCTGAGTTCAAAGGAGATCGGTTGAGTAGTTTTGGAGTTCATCGTGGGCAAACATCACACTGGATTTTTATATAAGATCTGTATAGACTGTTGTATGTTATACATACGTTACTTGGTTTCCCTTGCCACTCTTCCTTGTTAGATGTGAATACTGAGATGACATCATACAGAAGACAGTAGATAAGTAAAACATGTAGGCCGATTCTACTTAGGTGGGATAAGGATATGAATATGCTGATGACATTATTCTACTTTATTTTTAATTGTGTCATAAGTACTGACTTTAATTAAATTGACCAACGATCGGTCATCTCGGTAGTCCTTTGCGAGACGGAGTGTAGTGTGTGCTCTAGCCACGTGTCTTCGCAGGGCAGCCCTTCGCAAAGCCAATCGCGCCCCTCTTGTTTCTGCAGCGCTTTCCTCAACACATACAGCTCCGCAACCCGATTCTGAAGTAGTAAGAAATTATAATAAAAAAATAGCGGTCACAGGACACCTGGTAGACGTGAAACATAGGAATTTTTCGAATCGAACGAATCTCAAATATTCCAATTACACTATAGGTATGCGAGCTTAGTGCGGCAAGAGGGATTGTGTACAGTCGCTTACAAATGGCATCGCGTCGCCACGTCTCACACACACTGCCTGTATCACCACGGTACCACCACGCCACGCCAACAATCAGGTTTACCCTCGCCTCTACATGTTTCACATCAATAATAAGTGATTCAATTTAGGCGTTAAGAATGCGCTTATAAGTATGAAACTACCCTCAGCTCGGAAAACAGTTCAATGATCAAGAAGAACCGGCAAGAAACTCAATCGGATTTATCGTTTTTGGATGCACGGAGAGGAGTCAATTCCAGACATCACCATCGTTCACATATTTATGACCTCTATAATAGCCTTTTAACACAAAATCTCGCTTGATATGGCGCTTAAGCTAACAGTGCGGCAAATAGGTAATATCTTTTGGATATTTGTTGAAAATCAAATACACTACTACCCAATAATATCGAATTATCCTTTTCCGCTTTTTTATAGATTATCGGTATTATTACACAAAAGTTAAATACGTATTAAATACTTGCTTTAATAAGGTTCCATACTAAATGCACCGCGCTCACGCGAAGCAAGTTCGCGTTATCCTTTTTTTGCAAGTCTCACCTAACCTAACCAAAGCGAGACAAAAGAGCAAGATGACGAACATTCAGCGAGCGCGGTTCATTTAATACGAAACTTTTTTAAAGCAAGTTTTCAAGTTTATAACTTTTTTGTAATAACATCGCTTATGTTCTGAGTAGTCTCATGTACTTAGAACGGTTGCGCACTCACAGAGTTGAATCTGTGACTAGTGGCACAGTAACCATGTGAGAAACGTGACTAAAAATAAGAGCTACGTATATAATGTAAATAAAGTTCCTTTGAGACTTAATAACGTTACAACTGTTGAAGGTATCGAAATAGTACTATTATCATTGGATGCGGAATTTTTCGTAGATGATTCTAGGCTACTTATATTCTTAGACTTTTATTTTTATTTAGATATTTTTAGGTTCGATTCATCCTTTGCCATTTTAATGTCCATCAAAGAAAGAGATACATTTATTCAAGACGTCAACACATAATTATTTACAACCATAAAAATAAACTACTTCAAGTGGGGCAAGTGTTGCATGAAGTCAAAAAGGTCCTTGCTTCAGATAGCAGATTTGTAAGCGTCGCTGCTCTGATTTTCAAACGAAACCTGTTGTATTACAAACACATGGACGAAAATTCAAACACGCGGCGAAACACACTACAATTTGAAATTAATATTGGGATATACACGCTATATTATACGAACCAGTACTGTCTATATTGTTAAGCGGATAGGGATAATCTTTTTAATGTGTTTAAAAGAACCGAAAATTAAAATCATACAACCGATCGCTCGACAACGAACCTCGATTTGCAATATCACCGAACTTGAACCCGAGAAGGTCACGGACATGTTTGACAAACGGCAGTTTATTCAACCCGACACGTGATGTCAAACACTTGTCATAACTACGTGGAAACTTGGAAAGTGTGTAATATGTGACTCATTTTTCTCGGAAAACAGTTTTAATATATACAAATCTAGTTCTGGATGCACATAGATTATATGATAATTTTATCTCATCTTTATAGTTCATTAGGGTAATCAATTAGAAAAATATATATATTGTGATTCTTCTTCTTTATATAACATAAGAAAAAAATCATATAATACCATTACATACGCTAAGAAATTAATATAACCTAGTATTTCTCCACAAATTACAGCACAATTATATCGCATTTCCCTCCTTGCTAGAGTCTCTAAATTTTAACACCAATTTCGATTATCGATTTCCTAAAACATTTATCCTTCAAACTTATAAGAATAATACTTCCTACTACAAACCAATTGTATGGACGACTTGTTTATACAGCGAGCTCGCATCCAAGGATATCTCATTAGACATATTAGACCATTGAGCTTTTTAATTCAAAAGGACAAACACATTCTATATCCATGGCTACTTAAAATTATATTTCAATATTCGTAAATATATATATAAAAGTCATTGTCATGTCATTTTATTTGCATTTATTTTCTTTTATAGTTTTCATATTTTATGTTATTATAATGGTTTATTGTATTTAATTTTATATTAATACACCGAAAGATATCAACTTTATTAACTTTAGTCAATATACACCAGTTTACGTGATACAAAAGCCTCAAACAGTGCAAGCCGATATTGTTATGACAGTCACCAATGTTGAACAAAAACCAGTGAGTAATTAAACCGAAAAATTAGTACGAAATCAGTGCCCCAATAACATATGTAGTTGAAAGTACTGCAATAACTATGAAAACGGGACAACAGAAAATAAGACGAAAATGCAGTCGTCGGAAAAAGTCTAAACTAAAGCCTACAGAAAATTTGTGTAGCTAAAAGATCCTATAGAAACATATAGTGGTACAACAAAATAATCCCAAGGAGGGTTGATGACAGGCAGGCGGCCGATCGTAAAAATTAAGCCAAATCATACATCACAACATGACAAACATGTTGTACCGACCCTACTCAGGTGGGATAAGGGTAAGAAGAAGAAGATTCGTAAATATATTTGCCATCTAGTTTGCTGTTCTTGTTCATTTCTTTTTATTAATTTTGTTCTTTTTTAAAATGTTTCTTAATATTTACTGTTACATAATTTTAATTATTGTTATATTACTAGCTAACCCCCGCAACTTTGTCTGCGTGAAATCTGTTACCTACCCCATCCAATTGTATTTCCAAACTCAATAAATCTTAAAAAAGCTAGAACTCGATTAAAGCGACTCCCACTGTTTTCATTTGTGAGACCAAACAATTAAGGGACTCACTCAAACACATACCTAGTTGATTTCCCGAATAGCTCACGCATGTGTGGAAGAAATTTCGAAGAGCCAGACAAAGCGCCATTTGTCTTTCACCAACAACAATAATTTCGTTTTATTTGAAATACGAACGACCGTTGAATCATTTAGATAGTATTCATACAAAAATAGTAAAATCGCGAATAATAAATGGGAGGGTGGGTTCACGCAGGTGAAAATTAGAAATATTTTTATAGATATTTTTGATGACAAATAAATAAAAATACAAAAAACAATTCTGGATCTGGATAGAGACACCCTAATAAAAAATCGATCCGGCCGTTTCTCGGAGGAGTTCAACTACAAACACCGTGACACGAGATTTTTATATATCAAATTCATCGGACTGTTGACTGTTGCATTATCCAGATTTGAAAATAAAGAAATATAGTCTATTGTCTATGACTAGCTTTTACCACCGAATTCGTATGTTTAGTTAGTTTTTTTCTACGTTATATTGCAATTTAACTGTTTATCATTATGCTACTAAGATAAAACCAGTTCTATTAAACAGTTAAGACCCAATGTATAGGATATGTACCGACTCATAAGACGTATACTCTGAATGTGTAGTGCTATTCCCCTTATATTTAGACACAAAATTGTGTAGTACTCATGTATTTGTTATACATTAGGAGCGGCCTCACACTACAGGCCGAATAGACTATTTTATACTTCAAAACTTATTTTACACTTCATTATTACTTATAAGAGTAATATAAATACAGTATAATCTCACTAATGCGGCACTATTAAAAACCAGAGGGTGCCGGATTATTGGAATGTTCGGATTACTAGGTTATAATGAAAAAGTCATAGGTAATGAATAAAATAAAGGATTTCATCGAGGGAATAGATGTGTGTAATGTATTAAATTAACATGTACATATTATGTAATTACATATGGTTTAAAATATGTAATCCTCAATTGAGGTCTGCTTTTGTGCAACTTGTAGTTCTTGCTTAAAAACATTTTCTTGCATGTTACGAAGAATTATTGCCGGATTATTGGACGTGCCGATCTATCGAAGTGCCGGATTAGTGACATTATACTATACGTACTTTTAAAACATGTATGTACCTTAAGTTTATGATCACTAAAAATTTGTCGTTATTATCTTCTTTTTTTTCGAACTGACTACGCTGTTCACCCAGCAAGGTCTTAAACAGCTTCACCGGACTACTGCGGCGAGAGCTTGCGGCACTCAGCCGATTTCATTTGGGGAACCAGCTCAAGGATGCACTGCACACCTCGGCCTGGGCTGTTGCCTGATACATGCAATTCGCGACCTATCTTAGCTAACCTAAGCTAAGTTATATATTTATACTTATATGAGTTATTGAAACATATATGTGTACTAAGCAAACATACCTCAACAACTCTTATATGTATGTATTATTGTCGAATAATTTTTCTAAACTATTTCATGTGTAAGCATGTGTGCGTGCACGTGTGTCGAGGTGATATGTGTAATGTTGTCGCACTTATGTAAGATTTTGTGTCACTGTATCGCGCGAGCAGTGCACTCAAAGGCTCCACGCCGAGCGAACGGACCTAGTAGTTAGACTTATTATCTTCTAATATTATGAAACTCTTTACTTATTTATACTTTATACATTTCCAACAGCAGTTACCAGCATTCACTTTGTTTATTTTTGTAAATCGTGTTATCGTTTAATCAACGGACTAAATAGCATCTCCTCAACCATTAGAAATATCTATTCACAACTTTATAAGTTCAATACTATGCACAAAGGGCAAAGGCCTAGCAAAAATCGTTTGATTGGAGCCTGCTACTTATGAATGCTACTATCCATTACTGTGAGCTAAACTTGTTATATCACTTTCCGCGGCATTAGTATGCCTACATAACGGTCTTTTCTCGCATTAAAACGCAATACTCTAAATTAATTTTGGTCAAAATAGTCACAATTAACATAATGTGGCACATTATTATCTTAACTACTTTTATAAATACGAATGGTGTTTTTTTTTTTCGCTTTCACGCTTTACTTAGTGAACCGATAATTATGATATTTCGCTAACACGTTGTCAGTGGTACAGAAAAGGTACCTTTCACGAGGAAACAAAATACCGGCCCTGAGGTATAACTCAAATCTGCATTAACGCAAACAAAGCCGCTCACAAAAACTAGTGGTTGTATAAAGTATTGGGACGTATGGTTAAATGATTAATAGAAATGGAATTACGTTTCTGTATTTTAAAGTTTGTCATTAAATATCGTATTTCGACGAAAAATAGATAAACTTAAAAGAATTTAACTTAACAGGGTGATAACTGATAAAAATGTAAACATTATTCATCGCATAAACGTTTCGATGACTTTTGTAGGCTTGCGATGAGTCACACGCTGAGAGTTTAATGACACGACGGCATTAAATGTTTTTTCTATCGACAGTATAATTATTATTTTCAAAACTGTAATTTATATCTTTTTCAATGGAGAAGTTTTAACTAATTTGATCACATTTTGGTAGTACCGGATACTTTTAATTAAGTAACAAACATTTATAAAAACTAATCGAAAAGTTTTACTTTTAAAAAATAGTGTCAACTGCCTCGTAAATACATAGTAATGTAGCCTTACATTATGTTTTGGTTATATTTAGTATTAGCTGTGCCTGCGACTTCGACTAGTAAAGTCATCTAAATGTATTCGGTGTTATTATAAAAAAGTTCAATACGTATTAAATACTTTTTTTTTTTGTTAAAGGGGGAAAATCCTGCATCGGATACGCCTCACGTTGCCGGGGGACAATGTGAGGGTTATGCCAGACTCTTACTGGCTAAAAACCCCCCTGCCGCTCAGCGCGAATGTGTGGACCAGGATGCGGGTGCACGATCAGCATTCTTCCACTATCCTGGCCACGCGCTTGGGTGCCCGCAAGATGGTAGTGCGGGACCCTCCTCTCAGGGTGCTTCACGGCTCGGGCCTTCTCTTCACGGCGACGGACGCCCCCGCATCCGCCGCCAGAAGGCGTGTTATGGAGGCATTAGGTGGAAGCGGCCACCTCCCCTCCTTCGACGTCCTGTCCTCCTACGGCGAACCACAGGAGCCTCAGGGTTAAGCTCTCGTGCTCTTTCAGCCTCCTCCTTCTGCCGAAAGACATCTTCACAAAACGAGACGACAGCGCGCCATGATCTCTCGCTGTCGACCATAACAAGTAACAGATTCGGCAGGGAGAGATCACAGTCCACCACTGCCATCAACTCGCTCCGTTGGTCAGCCCACGCCGGGCAATCCTTGAGAGAATGAAGTGGGGAATCCACATCACCCGTGTCACAATGGTGGCAGTTCGGCGTCACCTCCCTCCCGGCTATCTGGTGCAGATACTTGCCAAAACAGCCGTGACCGGTAAGCATCTGCACCAGCCGGAAGGTCAGCGCACCGTGCGGTCTCTCCAACCATTTTATTAAGATGGGGCGGATGGCTTCCACCGTCCACAATACTGCCCTTGCCGACTCCAGGTCCTCCTTCCAAGCCAGCGTTACCATCTGTCGCCAAAAGTCTCGCTGCGCCTCCAGTTCCCTGGGTGAGATACTTTCGCCCCGGAAAATCTTCTCGACTCTCTCCTTGTAAAGAGCCGCATGGGCACGGCTTACGATGGCCCAAGGTGGAGAGGCAGCTAGGACGCACGCTGCATCGTATGACACAGTACGGTACCCCCGTATCACACTGACGGCCATTGTTCTGTGTAGCTTGCACAGAACAGCCGCGTTACTGGCGGTCAGGGCCTCGTGCCAAACTGGGGCACCGTACAGTGCCATCGATCTCACCACGCCAAGGTATAGCAACCGGCAACCAGCGTTCGCTCCTCTTAAGTTGGGCAGGAGGCTTGCTAAAGCAGAGGCACTCCGCATAACTTTTGTGGACAGTTTGCAGAAGTGCTCTCGAAATGTCCAACGTCCGTCTAGTATCAGTCCCAAATACTTCAGCGTGGGCCTGACTTGTATCCTTACTCCGCCTACTATGAGATGGGTGTCAGGTGTAGGCGCCCTACGAGACCCATAGAAGCAGATGGCTTCTGTCTTTTCGAGAGCAACTTTCAACCCCAGCAGTCTTATTCTGGACACCACCAGAGCCACACTGGCGGTCGCTAGACGAACAGCGTCCCAGACATTGTCTGCTCGGGCCGTGACGAGCGTGTCGTCTGCATAGCACGTTAGTGCTGCGCCGGGCAAGAGGGCACCTCGCAGCACCCAGTAGTACCCGATGTTCCACAGGAGCGGACCGAGAACCGACCCCTGTGGAACACCACACGACATCTCCCTCTGGTGGGTGCTGGAATCTTGCCCGACGCACACAACGGATCTGTTTCCGAGATACGACCCAACTATGGCGTCCAGGAATTGGGGCACTCTGTGGTACCTCAACCCTTCCCTGATGCATTCCCAGGGTAGGGTGTTAAACGCGTTTGCTATGTCCAAGGACACAGCCAACAGCACCCCTCCCTGGGAGACCGCTTCCTCCGAGAGGGCCTTAACACGTAAGATCGCGTCGATCGTTGAACGGCCCTCCCGGAAGCCAAACTGCACAGGTGAAAGGTCGGGTCCTGTGCGGGTCAGATGCTTTATAATTCTCTGCGAGACGACACGCTCAAACAACTTCCCGACTTCATCGAGCAGGACGATCGGTCGATACGCCGACGGGGAGTCTGCCGGTCGGTCATCCTTCTTGATGAGGACGAGGCGACCTGACTTCCACTGGGCGGGGAACTGGCCAGACTGCAGACAGGTGGTAAATAGCCTCCGCAGTCGTTCTCCCAGCGCATTCAGAGCTAAAACCCATGCGCGGCCTGGGATGCCATCAGGGCCAGGCGCTGTGTTTTTTGCTCTGACCGTTTTACAGCCGAACCCAGCTCCGACCCAGTGATCTCAGGCACCTCGCCATCGTCCTGTCGATGTAGAGAGAGAGGTGCTCTAAATGGCGGTCTATGCTCAGCTCGCTGTGGGAACAGCGCAGACATTATATTGCCCAAAAGCAACGGCTGGAGAATCTGCGCGACCGGGGGAGCCCAGGGGCGTAAAGAACCTAACACCATGCGATAGGGGCGTCCCCACGGATCACTGTTCAGAGTCTCCAGGAGGTCCTCCCTCGCCCGTGCTTTAGCATTTCGGACTGCCACCTGGAGAGTCTTTTTAGCCTCTCTGTAGGTCGAGTATAGTTCGGTCTCGACAGCCGCCTCCCGACCATGACGCCGCCTACGATATCTGGAGTATCGGCGCCTCTCAGCTACACACTGTCTTCGCAGACGCGCGATCTCCGAGGTCCACCAGTATACACGTCGCCTTGGAGGATGAGGCCGGACCCGGGGCATGGCAACATCACATATGCGGGTCTTGGTTCCCCGGAACCACCCCACCTCCGCAGCGACATCCACCGGCTCGTCCGACGGAGCCGACCAGGATGCGACTATCGAGGCCTCAATCAAGATATTTTCCCGCATTTGTTTTAGCGACCATTTGGGAGCCAACGTCGAATCCATGGTTGGAACTGGGGTTGTCGAGGAAGGACATATGTCGAACCTAATATATAAATGGTCGGACATAGTCTCAGTCTTTTCCATGACTCGCCAGTTTTGTATGCGCCTTGCGACAACAGGGGAAGCGAAAGTAAGGTCTATAATGGACCCACCCTGTTGCCGCACGCAAGTGTTCGTCGACCCCCTATTCATTATAGAGAGACCAACGATAATTGCCCATGCCTGTAGTATGGTGCCCCGCGATTTAGTGACAGGGGATTCCCACAACGATGACTTCGCGTTGAAATCCCCTGCCACCAGGACGGGACACGGCAAAGTTCGATTAATAAGGTCTCCAAGATCGTCAAGTAATTTCTCAAATTCAGGAAGAGATCTGTTCGGGGAGAAGTAGACCCCGATAACCACTACATCCCTCCACTGAACTGCGACATATCCGAGACCTCTCTCCTTAACTGTCGTCATCGGGGATCCTACCGACATTAAGGTCACGATGGCCACCGTACCCGACATATCCCCTACCCAATTACTCCTGCCGGGGAGATAGTAAGGCTCGGAGACCACCGTCACCTGGATCGACCACTCAGCTATAGTCTGAACCAGAAGGTCCTGAGCCACAGCCGAGTGGTTGTTATTCGCCTGTAATAGTTTGTAGGCCATGTAGATTAGGCTACTTCCATTTTCTGCCCTTCCTCAGTCCTCCTAGAGGCACTGGTGGTAGCCTTAGCTGCGTCTCTGCCAGCGGGTTGATTGTCCTTGGCCCCTCTGCCCTTTTTCCTGGGAGGAGGCTTACACGTCTTTGCGCCAAGCCTGTGATTTGCAGGCCGTTTGGCTTCTGCGCACACTACACAATGTGGGACATCCTTGCACTGGGCAGCCTTATGCCCTGGTTTGCCACAGCGGAAGCACTTGTCGCTGTGATCAGTATCCGCGGTGCATTGTTGCCTGACGTGGCCAGCTTCTAGGCAACGGAAACATCGAGTGACTCTGGGCTGTAGTAGTGTAGCCTGCACCGCTACCGATCCGAGCAACAGCCTTCGTTCTTGCGCTATCTTTTTAGCGGCAGCTATCGGACAGCGCACCCATACAGTGCCAGATCCGTTAGGAGCCTTTCGTAGTTCGCCCACCTTAATTCGCATCACTGAGCACCCTCCCTTTGTAGCCACCACCGAAGCGATTTCTTCCTTGGTGGCCGACTCATCGAGCCCTGTGATGCGGAGCTCGGCACATTTGGTAGGTCTCGAAACCTGAACCACCTTCTCACCGATATCTTCACCAAAGATGATTTCTAGCCTCTCCGCCAAGCGGTCTGCCTTGTCCGTGCTCATACTGCCTGGAACCTCTAGCTTGCGGGCTCCGGTGGCTGTATCTTTGAATTTCAGGTAGGACGTATTAAATACTTGCATTAAAAAGGTTTCGTACTAAATCCACCGCGTTCACCCAAGGCAAGTTCGCGGTATCCTTTTTTCGCAAGTCTAACATAACCTAACTTTTTTTTTTATAGAAGCACGACAAAGTGACTGCTCTAAGCCTGATGTTAAGCATAGTACTTTTTTAATGATACGGCGACCACCGAGAGACAGATTATCCATCGCCGGTCGTCGCTGTCATGCCGGCCATAATGACGAAAGTCGCCCGGTACTGGATATGCACTGGCTGATCCCGAAACGCGACGCGCAGAAGCGAGTCACTATGACGGGCTTTTTCGCCATGTACATGGTGGTTGCGACCTAGTCGGGCTGTAAAACCCTACCACCCCGCTATCGCCATTGCCTCGTTCGTTGATCAGCAGGGTGCACCACGTGCAGGTGAGGTTGGCTTGGGTGTCTCAAGTCTTAAGGTGTTATTTGACACCCCTTACACCCCAAAACTAACTAAAGTCTAACTAAAGTGAGACAAAGAACAAGATGGAGTACATTCAGCGAGCGCGGTCTATTTAAAACGTAACGTTTTTAAAACAAGTATTCAATACGTATTTAACTTTTTTTGGAATAACACCAATTAAGTGTAATTACTATCAACTTTTCTCTCGTACTTATGTTAAGTCGCGTCGTCATGAAAATTACAATAACTTTTAATTGAGTTTTTGGCGGGATTTTAGTCTGTCATGTAGTGGATTTTATATTTTATTCATAATCTTGTGTTATTTGACTCTATCTTTTGTAAATTTGGTGGTGTTTACGTAATATAGTTAGTTTATTTGCATAAGTGAAGTGAATAGAAAATAATACCACGGAGCATGAAATTCTGAGATGCCACAAAAACTCCCTGGAAGGTTCTAACAAGGAATCCACCAACTTGTTAGACTATTGTCTCACACGACACAATATTGAAGTGATTGCACGACGCTTGTAATATATTGACTACGCGACAATGGCAGTAATAATCTGAAAGATTGATTGCCAAAAATAAAGTAAAAAAAAACTTTTAATAGAACGAACTGATTTTAATAAAACAAGACTAAATGTTACTCGTGGATATGCCTTATGATTTTCTTGAAATGGTTTTATCATGAACGCAATAATATAACAGTGATAACGTATTCATACAAACAGACAGACATTTCTAGAAATAATTGAAATATATTTTATTATATATTCTTCCAACCTTTTTTTTTACAAAAATCTAAAAGTAGACACGTTACATTTGCATTTTTATTATATGTATAAATACGTCCAAATAGCTTAGAATTAAGACGGTGGCCATCTTGTTAGAACTTTCCAGGGAGTTTTTGAGACAATTCAGAATCCATACTCCGTGGTATTATTTCCGATCCATTTCGCTTGTGCATGCTTGTGTATCATCTATACTATAATAAAACTGTAACAAGTCGAAATCTGTACATTAAATATTTTTTGAAAATTTTAATCAGGATAGGCTATGTTATCGATATAGAAGCCAAAAATAATCTTTTTACAATTTTTGTCTGTCTGTCTGTCTGTCTGTCTTTCTGTCTGTCTGTCTGTCTGTCTGTCTGTCTGTCTGTCCCTATGCACACGCATCACTCTGAAACTACTGAACCAATCTTGACGAAACTTGACATAGTGATAGCTAATATTACGAGATTACATCAAATATACTTTTTGTCTCATAAAACGCCAAGGGTTCTCCAGGATAAAGGATTAAAGTCTAGAATATAAACCCGAATTACTCTGAAAGTACTGAACCAATTTTAACGAAATTTGACACAGTGATAACTAATATTAGAAGACTACATCCAGGATACTCTTTGTCCCATAAAACGCAAGGAGTTCTCCAGAATAACGGACGAAAGAAAAAAATTGTAGTTCATGAGATTCTTAATGGATTTTGGTAATTTTCCTTTGTGCTATTTACAGCAGACAGATTAGTTAAAAATTCAAGCTATATAGGCTACATAAAAAAAAAACAAATAACCAAAAAAAATGTCGGGGTTTGAACCGTCTCCCCGTCGATCATGAGAGTAGTATAGAGCCGCCAACTTTACCTCTAGGCTACGGTCACATAATAATTTTGTTCAAAAATTTCAACTGCTTCGAAAACGTCCACAAAATTAATAATAACTAATCTATACTATTAAAACTGTAACAAATCGAAATCTGTACATTCAATATTTTTTGGAAATTTTAATGAAGGTAGACTATGTTATCCATATAGAAGCCAAAATTAACACAGTGACAACTGATATTACAAGGCTACATCCAGGATACTTTTTGTCCCATAAAACGCAAGGGTTTCAAATTTAGAATAGCTGGTTAATACTGTGAGAATTGGTCGATGATAACTGAAGTATGTTATAAAAGTATTAGATATAGCATTATCAAGATATATGTCATAGTGTGATTTTACTTTCTTTGTAGAAGGGTGCATACTTTCAGTTCCGAAATTATCGCTGTCCGACATATTTTAAATTAAAACACTGGTTACATTCACAACTGCGAACGGTGTTTCATAATTTATAAATAGCGTTAAAAATGCGTAGTTTAATCCGTGACAGTCAATTGTCTAATTAAATAGTAACAAAGAAATCAGTGAAAGGTGCAAGCGCGGTGTGTTTGGCGGTATGTCAAAGGGCGCCCTTTGTGCATGCCGTGTAATACTGGTACGACGAGTGTTTGACAAAGCAATTTGAATGTTATGTTTATACGGATAGAGTTGCAGATGTTTTTGAGTACTTCGTCAATAGTGCAAAGTTCGTATTATAACCTGTAGCTTCGGAAATGTAACGTCACAAAAAACCATCATCATCATCACTGGCAGCTCTTCTCGACCTAATGCAGAAAATAAGCCTCCTCTCTTTTAAAAATAAAAACATGTAATTGAAATCTATCGAGTAATTTTTGGATGTACGTAGGTCAGACTTTGGCCAGTGTATATGTATATTAGTAAGATTAAAAAAAACCAATTCCGTAATATTATAAAAATATTATATTACACCTAATTTAAAAATATAAAAAATACATATACCTATACATTAAAAGAATTACTGAAGATTAATTTGACCCGTAAAAAGCTAACATCACGCAATATCTCCAGGCGGTCACCCATCCAAGCACTGACCACGCCCGACATTGCTTAACTTTGGTGAGATCGGACATGAACCGGTCGACGTTGACGACAAAGCATTTCTATCTACGCGTCTCTCTGCCATAATTGTGACGTTACATAATATTAAATAGAAACAATTTGAATCTTACAATCATACAAGTAGGGTTGTAAAGGTTTTTGAGTATAGACTTTACTTTTAGGTATAGACATATGTATGCTGCCGCGAGGTTTTTTTATAGATAATAATATGTTCTTTAATATTGTAGAACATATTTTTGTTCTATCATTCATAGTTATCGGGGCGCATGCGATGAAATACATTTTATGCCAAATTTTTTTCATACCTTTGATTACATTATTGCAATTTTAGTAGAAATCCCAATTTTTTTCTAAAAAATAAATATAGCCTATGTTACTAAGGGTTTTTTTCGAAATGTCTACGCTATTGACCCAGCAAGGTCTTAACAGCTTCACCGGACTACTAAGGCGAGCGCTTAAGGCACTCATCCGATTTTATTTTGGCAACCAGCTCAAGGGTGCACGGCACACCTCGGCTTGGCTGTTGCCTGTTGCATACAAAATCGCGACCTATCTTAGCCAACCTAGCTAACTATTTATATATGTACGAGTTGTTGAAACGTATATGTGTACCAAGCATACATGCCTCAACAACTCCTCCATATATTTATTATCGGAAAATTGAGAGTTTTTCAGTTCGATAAGGGGAATAAGTAAACCCTTCCACTTTCATGTGTAAGCGTGTAGGCGTGCACGTGTGTGGGGGTGATCGTGTAGTGTTGTAGCAGTGATGTATATTTATGTGTCACCGTATCGCGCAAGCAACGCACTCAAGGGCTCCCTACCGAGGGATCGAACCTAATGGGAGGTCTAATCCGGTATGTTACTAAGGGATAATGTAGCATTCTAATGGTAAACGAATTATCGAAATCCGTCCAGTAGTTTGAGTTTATTCGTAACTAACATACAAAAATACTACGATTCCTCTTTATTATAATAGTTTAGAAAAATAATTTGAATCTTATGCTTTACTGATAGGGTCGTTAATAGTGCGAAGTTTGTGTGTTTAGGGTGCGCCTATAGATGTTTTACATCAAAAATCACATGTAATCTGGGTATATTTGAGTGAGACCGGGGATAGTTAGGATTCACAATTGGAAACGGTAGTTGTGGCTGCAATCGGGTATCAGTTTTATTCAATTTTATCGCTTTTAAAAATACAATTGAAACCAGTGATAACCAATTTGGTGCAGACGAAGTTGCACGGGTCAGCTAGTTAATAATACACAATATAGAGTCAAATAACACAAGATTATGAATAAATTATAAAGTCCACTACATGACATTCCAAGATCCCGCCAAAAACTCCAAGTTACTATTTTATTTCATTACATAGTCATTATTGTAAAGAGAAAATTAGGTATTTTGATTGCATTTGCTTCGCGATTATGTTCGTGCGAAGCCGGGATGGGTAAGCAAGACATATATTTTTATTGACACTAACTATAAGTTGACATAAAAATGAATTTGCACGGCTGTTTTGAGCGTATAAAACTATCTATATATGTTACAATATCGCTGTATAATTCCAATGTCAAAAATACAATTCTGATGGTTAGTTTGTTATAAAGGAGATTGAAAATTTAATTACATTACATACATTACACATATAGTACTTGGACGACCGAGGCTAGCTCGGTTCTTTAAAAAAATATTATTAAATCAAAATAAACTGTTATGTTTGCCACACAAAATTAGCATTTATTATACAAAAAAAAAAGAATAGACATATATAATTTTTGCTGTCACTCGGATTCGAGCTGGTGTTAGACGGATTTTCGAAGCAGCCGATTTCCATCGGAGCTATTTTTGTTTTGACAGCGGCGACGAAATTTGCCTTTATATTCTAGCTATATTTTTTCATTGCCTGAAAGCTAAGTTAAAAAAGTTTTCTATGAATGAAATCTAGCTAAACTACTTAAATACTAAGTTTCGCGGAAATACATGACGCCATTACCGAGATCCTGAATATATACAAATATACAAGAATTACTTGTTTAAAGGTATTAGATAAATAGATAGATATATATCCATGTAAAATTACATTTTAGGGTTATTCACATATTAAGACTCATAATTATATATTTTATGAAATGAAAAAGCAAGCTTTTAAATAAGTAAAGAATCAATTATTTATTGGCAAAGAACTTGACCCAGTTCGAAATATATCTTATACATAAACAAGGAAAACATTTCATTTTATGTTTGTTCCGTGACTTCCTTCTTGTAGATTGTGATAGGTAATTCAAACGGATAATCTAAATAACTATAGTAATTAAAGTTATATTCAAACTTACAGGGAAGTTGTTTCTTGTTTTAAGTTACACAAGGACTATAAGAAATACGTAAAGTTTAATGAATTTCAATTATCCTGATAACAGGATACACTTTTGTTATGACAGAGTATCAACTGATTTACCCATCAGCAGTGGCTGATTTGCTGTCTTGGCCGCCCTAGGCCCTAGGACATGTAGTAAGTACCAGCCACCCCTTTCTCAGCACCCACCTAATGAATACTAGCTGTACCCGCGCCTTCGCACACTTTTTTTAATATATTAAATAAATTTAAAATTGTGATCACACATCTAGTGTAAATTACAAAAATACTCTTACAAAAATATTTGTAAGTATCACACGCACATCATCTACTGTAACAGGTAACGTGTACATTATATATGTGAATACAAATAATGTAACGACTGGGATGGGATTTATCATTAGCCACATAACTGGAACTTTATACTGCTATATATCACTCTCAGTGCTCACTTACACTATACAAGAAAGTAATGAAAACATTAAGCTAAACATTATCAAACAATATGTGTTAAATCTTTCATTATATAGATATAATATGTCCATAGTATCGATATAATTAAGTACGTCACACGCGCATGTTTACAGTGAACAACATATTTTTGATTAATTTCACACAGACGAATGCACGGATAACAGTTCATCACTACATAGTGTAAAACAAAGTCCTGTTCCACGTCTGTCTATCTGTCTGTTCGCGATACGATCAAAAACTACAGAACGCCTCTTCATGTCGTTTTCACTAATATATAAAATTATTCTTGGGCAAGGTTTAGGTATAGTTTGTCTTATTATCAGGGCGGGCAACGTTTGCTGAACCGGCTACCTTAAAATAAAACAGCTAATTAGTTACTTATTTGCCCGTAAAATTGCCGTTCAAATATTTCTTGTAGCCCGGTGAAGCTATTAAAACTTTGCTAGATCAATAGCGTAGTCATTTCTAAGAAAAAAAAACTATTCTAATAGGTCCAGCCGTTTCGGAGATTACCCAAAACAAATAAAAAAACAGACATTCGACAGAATTTAAAAAAAAATGATATTTGTAGCATCACAGATATATTTATTCATCAAAAAGTATTTATTTTAATATTACATACACACACTTTATTTTTATAATACGTAATATATCACAAATCAAAAATTGGGAACAAAACTAACGTAAAATAAAGTTTTGGGTTGGATTTCAGTCTGTCATGTAATGGATTTTATATTTTATTCATAATCTTGTGTTACTTGTCTCTATATTGTGTTAAATTGGTTGCGTATTATATAATATCGTTCGTTTATTTTGCATAAGTGAAATGAATGAAAAATAATACAACGGAGCATGAATTTTGTGGTCTTGAAAATTAAGAAGATAAAAATTTATGAAATATTTTATAGAGGATTTGGCGCTTATACCTTTACATTAACTTGGACATAGAAGAAAACTACTTATATTGACAACTTCAGAATTGGCAGTATGGATTAATTCCTTCGCCTGTCTTATTGGACGAATACTATTACTACTAAAGTTTTTGAATAGCAACACAAAATAAACTTTAGAAATGTTTGCGATATAAACGTAACACGTATAATTAAAATTTTTAAACAAAACTAACGTAGAATAAACTTTTTGAATAGGAACACAAAATAAACCATGAAAATATTTTCGACAGAATATTATCGCGTTACCGTGGCAACGCATATAATACTGACATTAATACGCAGCGGAAGCTTCCAAAATAGCCCGATTGTAAAACATTCTTCATCAGTGCTCAGCTCCTATTGGTTTTAACGTGATGATATGTAGCCTATAGCCATCCTCGATAAATGAGCTATCTAACACTAAAAGAAACTTTCAAATTGGACCGGTAGTTCTTGAGATTAGCGCGTTCAACCAAACAAACAAACTCTTCAGCTTTATAATATTAGTATAGATTTAATGAATTTACTTATTTTAATTTAATTTACCTAACCCAACATTATGGAATTTTGCATGGTCAGCAGTACAGAAACAGTACTCTTCATATAGAAAAAACCCATAATAATGCTTTTTTTACTGTGTTGAATTCAAATATTTGTGACTTTTAGAAAAGTTAACTTTTAATTTGAATTTTTCAAGAATAACATTTATTCATATCAGGCATATTTTTACTAAGTTGTTTAGGAATTTACTAATCCCAATGGTGTATTGTCCTTTTGTTATATGTTAAACATAAATGGTGGTGGTTAAAATCAACTTCAAATCTTTTGTTATTGAATTAACATTGGAGTTGTTCTTAATGTATGACACTGGCAGAATTGTGGATTCTTCCACAGAGGCCAAGGACTTAATTATAAAAAAAAAAACTTTTTGTATTGTTGTTGTCACTGGCTGCTAAGTAATGTTTTATTTATAATATTTTTAATTTCAGTAGTTATATAATAAAATGTAAGATTTACCAAAATCAGGCATATTGTCATCATCACTGCTACTGCTCTCCAATTGTCGGAATTCAGGCCGCTTGTCATCCAACGGGCCACAATTAAATAGAAAGTCGCCAGGCGCATGCCAGGACTTGCATGGAACAGGTATAGCACGTCTTTGAGTTGGTATCCGTTGCAACGCCTCGTGCACTGCAGGCCCTCGGCCACGTCTTGCTTTTGTTTGCGATGCTGTTTTGCCTGGTTCAATGGATTATATGAAGATTACATGTTTGGATATTTTATTTTATATATATATATATATATATTTTAACTTTATTTTTGGCAACCAATCTATAGGGTTATTACTGCCATTGTCGTGTGAGTTAATAATATTACAAGCATCTGTATTATTTCAATATTCTAACAAGATGCTGGATCCCATGTTAGAAACTTCCAGGGAGTTATTGTGGCATCTCAGAATTTCATGCTCTGTGGTATTATTTTCCATTCACTTCACTTATGCACAATAAACTAACTATATTACGTAAAACACCGCCAAATTTACAAAATATAGAGTCAAATAACACAAGATTATGAATATAATATAAGATACACTACATGACAGACTAAACTCCCACCAAAGACTCTCTCATTTTATACTAATGCAACTGATATTTAATTTATATCAATTTGATTTGTTAATTTGTTACGTTTTCAGGATTTAACTATGTACCAATCATCATATAATAATTTTGTATACGCATTCCCAGGGGTATAGAAACGGATATCTAAAAAAAATGTATGTAAGGAATAAGTTAAACCTATATTAACATGAGCGACTACAAACCCTAGGATCTACATAAAAATATATATCAAAAATATTACATACTCTATTGTCAAATAACTTTAACCTGGTAAGGGAGCCAAACATATAAATACATAAATATGTCAGTCAAAGTAAACAATAGTGTGGGATAAGACATCAATATGTTCTTGAAATATATGTTGCACCCTGGAACAGGTGGGATGTATAACAAAGGTGTTAGTCATTGGTACATGCAGAAAAATGAATTTAAATAATAAATAAAAAATAATATGACATTACACTCTCTAGCTTGACATAAAAACAGGTACTAGTGAAAGAGTTCGCATCCCTTATATGTTTTGTAATTGAAGAGTCAATTCAGATTAACAGTTAACAGATTAATAGAATTATATAATACTAGCTTTTGCCTGCAGTTTCTTTCATGTTAATGTATATTTGATTGGGAGCAGTACATTGTTTCTTTATAAAATGTATTCTACTTCCTACTCCATACCCTTGGCAACATGTGTGCATAATTTGGTGTTTGATTAAGTAATTAAGACATGAAAAGGTAAGAAACACACAAAGTTACATTCACACTTATCAATCTCTACTAATATTTAGTAGTGATTATATTCGAAATTAAAATATAAGATTGCTAATATTATACTACAATAAAAAATATATTTATTGAATGCAAAATTTACATAAGATGGATTGTTTAGTGATTTTTATCTCATTTATTTTACTCAATATAACTCAAACATAAATCAACTGTGGAATTACTAATCAAATAATGTACTAATACTGTCAATAGCTTGTTGGTAAATTAGCCTTTCTACTGTACATATTTTTAATAAATTAATTTGTCCATTTACAAATCCACGTAGAATTTAATAAATATAAAATACCACTAGCCCCTGTCCGCAATTTCGTCAGCTTAGTAATAGTTATTATGCGCTAACGCTAACATGTGGTAACGCTAAAAGAGGCAATTGATTGCAGTTCAAAATTATATGCAGAACTTCATACATTAAGACAAAAAAAAATTGACTTACCTGAAGCTTTTTTTGGTGGGGATGTGGGGACTTTAATAGTACTCAAAGGATTTTCAATGAGAACTGATGAAGGACTCTCCACTAATCCTTGCTCCCTTTTAAATACATCAAGAAATGTCTCACTAGCCAATTGTTTTGTAGTCACTTGGGATTTCACAGTCTTAGTATTAACAATATTAATACTGTTTTTAACACTTGGAGAAGATACAGTTAACTGAGCATTTGGACTATGAATACTTTGTCTTCGTAAGGTCAAAGAATCCTTTTGAATCGGTTCCTTAGGTTGACTTTTAGCTTTCGGTACTTTGGTATGTGAATTCTTAATATCTTTAACAACTTGAGGCTTAACAGATGTTGAGATGGAAGGAGTATAATGACCATTCAGTATAAACTCCTTGCTGTCTTCTTTGACATCTCCATTGGTATATGTTAATACATCTAAGTCTCCATTTGGACTCTCTATAACTTTATTCTTTATATCACCATCAAATATATGAATGTCTTCTGTGTGACTAACAGTGATCTCATTAGCTATGACATCTGAATCGTGAAATGTGTATAGCTCATTAGGGTCTATTTTGAATTTGGTATAAAAATTATCATTAAACTGAGTTATGTATGTTTGCTCATCTGCAGGGTTATCATGTAGAAACATGTTCATATCACTGCAACTCGATACTCCCTCGACAGCCATCTTATACTGTGTCGCACAGCTTGCATCTGATATATTTTGTGTAATACCACTGAAACTAAAGATATATATCTTTGAATTGAATTAGATCTAAACATTTTTAATTACGTTTTTGTAAAAGTATCTATTTTTATTTGTAAAAAAATTAATATGACTTGGTCACCTCTATTTTATTAGTTTAATTTTAATATTTATCACACTTTTTTAATTTTATTTTTGGCAACAAATCTCTCAGATTATTACTGCTATTGTAGTGTAATTAATAATATTACATGTGTTATGTGATTAATTCAATATACCAGTATTCTAACAAGATAGTGGCTCCCTTGTTAGAACCTTCCAGGGATTTTTTGTGGCATCTTAGAGTTTCATGCTCCGTGGTATTATTTTCCATTCACTTATGCACAATACACCAACTATATTACGTAAAACACCACCAAGTTTACAAAATATAGAGTCAAATAAGAAAAGTATATGAATAAAATATATAAAGCAATACATGACAGACTAAAATCCCTAAAATCTCATCATTTATCACACTTATATGTTGTATTTTAATTATGACATCTTAGTATTTGAATACAAAAAACAGGTAACTTTGCTCATACACAACAACCTTCATTATAGCACCATATTGATAACAAAAACATTGTTTCATAATTAAACTAAACAGGATAATTTAGCGTAAACTCTAAGAATCAATAAAACAGGGCTTACCCCACATTTTCTGAAGTGCTCAAATAAGACATGCTTTGTACATTTTAAATCACAATGTAACATGGAATAATAATGCTAGGATGTATTTTTAACAACAAAATTTGGTCCCACTATTTCATACTGAAAAACAAATAATTTATTCTATAGCTTATGACACTTTAATGATATAGACCACAGAAACATACTGTAACAAAAACAAAAATATTTTGATTTTTGTACAAGATTATTCAAATGACAAATAAAATGACATCTGTCAATTTAATTATTTTAGTCCTAAATTGAAATTTTTTTCATATTCACTAAAAACATCCCTACATCGTAGAACATTACAACTGTTTTTAACTAAATCTAATCGGCTATAAACATTGTTGTAAGATTTTTTTTCAATTCTCACATGATACATTCATTTCCCAGCACATATTGTTCTTGTTATTGTTGTATGCAGTAAAAATATTATACATATGCATAAAACAACTTATTTTATTCAGTAAGTAGTAAAATAACTAATAAAACAAAAATTATTTTACTCAATAACATTAGAATATATCTGACAGAACGCAGCAAATGGCAGCCAAAACCACAGAAAAATAAAATATTGATTGCCATCACAAAAAACTACAAAAACTACATTTCATCGTTAAAAATCCTTAAGAATAGAATGACAGAAATTTGTAAAAGATTATCTTTATGTATAAATTTCTTCTGTATGTGTGTATGTCACCGAACTCCATCTAAACGGCGGGATCGATTTTGATGACATTTTCTGTGCGTGTTCCAGTGGATCGGGAAATGGTTTAGAGTCACAATTGGTTATTGGACCCGCTAAGTGGCGTTGCTGTTCACTTATATGTTTTTTTTATTATCAAGGCAGGACAACGCACAACCGCTAGGGCCGCTATTAATGTTATAAAAACAACATTCTACAAATTATTTTAGAAGGACTCCTAGAAAAGACATATATTAAAGCAAAATATATAAAATACTATTTGTACAATAGCATTAAAGTAGGAAAGTAAGATATTTTAGTCATATTTTTTCTGGAATGTTTATACGTATATAACACATATACAAATATTACATTAATATAAAGTAAAAAAAAAAAACGATGTATTTCTATTGAGATGTAAACTATATCCATCAGTCGTTTATACAGCTAACGCCAGATAAATCATATGAGAGACATCAAAATAGTGTACTATGGAATTTTATATTTTAAAAAGGCCTTCAGAAAACTCACTTAAATGTTCTATTTGCAGTAACCCATTGGTGTCTTTTACACATAATTCATAATACGTTGATTTTTACCCATATATTAATAAAATATAAGTTAAGCTAGAAATTTAATTTTGAGTAAAATTATATATTACGGAGTATTACTTTAATAAATAATTTTGATGTCACAGTTTAACAATTACGCACAACATAAATGAAAAGTTTTTTTTTCTAACGAAACAAAATTTTTTGGCATTGATCTTTTTATTAATTTTAATGCACAAACGAAAATGGGTGGAGAGCGCGGTATATAAGTCTCAGTCTTACGAACTAAATACGTCTTAATCTCCTACAATTATTCTAACATATATTGCACCGGTGCTGGTGTGTCGCGGTGTATACTATATAATGCGAAACCGGGCGTATCGCCAGTAAAAACTGAAATTCACAGATATGCTACAGACTATATCATCATCCCTAACAAGTCAATATATATTTCAAGTTTTATTTAAATACTAGGTCGTCAGAAAATATTATTGGAATAATCTTATTCATGTTCCAAAAAAAAAATTGAATTATTAGTCAGAGTAAAATCCCTTTATCCGAATTTAAAAAAATCAAAGCATATGATTTAAGTCAAAGTTTCTATGTACCTTACAAATAACTCTAGTAAATTTAAGTTAAATTGGTTAATTTATTTGTAACTAGTGTGATTAGGCGTATTTTTTAGTGTTTGTCTTGTAATTTTATTTCTATTTCTGTAACTTTCTTTGTAATCTAAATTCCTCAGTTTAGCAACACTAAACACAAAACATCTGTGACCAATGTCCACGAAATGGGTGCATATGTGCGAGGATTTTAAATATTTGTTTTAGCGATATGCACTAACTTCGGAACATTCTATGCCTGTTTTATTTTGCGTACATATATAAAATATTGTAGCTTCAATCTATTGATGAATTAAAGGCGTAATTCATATTTTTATTTTAAATATCTTCAAAATAACTTCTCGAATTATTTTTGGTGCAAGTTAAATTCAAATATCCCACTTTTTTTATTCCCTTTGAGAACCCCGTTCTTGAAGCGTTGTTGTGAATCCAATATGGCGATATTTGATGTTGTACTATTTTGAAGGTACGTCATTCGACGATTCTATAATGATAATTCTGATAAATACGATTTTGTTTGAGACTTTTCGATACTAATGGAGGATAGATATTATTATTTGATTAAAAAGTATGTTTTTAATGTGTAGCGAAAAGCTTACAACTGTATTGTTTTGTTTGTGATTTCCGATAATTTTAATGATGGATAATTATTCCATTGTTGTATGATTATAAGTTATATGTTGTTGTGGAGATCTAAAGTCGTCGTCGCTACGGTTATCCATGTGAAACTATAGTGTCGGCAATTCACGGTTAGGTGTGTTTCATTGAAAATCAAGAACAAGATGGAATATAATTGCGGTAATTATAATTGGAATAAATTTTGGTGTCGTTTCATAGTAAATCTTATTATATTTGTTGCAGAAGTGCACATGTTTTCAAACAAATGGGAGTTAAATAATATAATATCGCGGTGCAAATTATTAGCGCCACAATAATTGAATCATTATTGAAGTATATCTTGTTGAGAGCCCTGACTATAATGACGGACACTAGACGAAGAGTAAAGCTTTACGCTCTGAACGCCGACAGACAATGGGATGACAGAGGGACAGGACATGTTTCATCATGTTATGTGGAGAGGTTAAAAGGCACTTCACTATTAGTGAGAGCAGAATCTGATGGTTCCCTTTTACTAGAGAGTAAGATACAACCGGACACCGCCTATCAAAAACAACAGGATACACTAATAGTCTGGTCAGAAGGTGATAACTTTGATTTAGCATTAAGTTTCCAAGAAAAGGCTGGCTGCGATGAAATATGGGAAAAGATTTGTCAGGTAATTCTACTATTTTATGAGGATCTTCACACACACACACACACACAATTGATTATTTATGTGTCTTCAATTTTTTTCGAAAACATACATAATTATAATCATAAACTTTTTTTCTTTCAAAGATATATAATATAAAATATACCTCTCATGAATTGAATGAAATATCATTTTAATATATTAAATATGCAAGTCAATACTAAAAATATCTATAAACTTTGAAAAATTTTATTTCTAATTACAATTGCAATTTAATACTCTTAGTAGAAGCAACTGGCTCTAAGCATAAATAAACCTCTTTATAATGAAAAAAAAAATGTTCAGTCTCATGAAATTTGTTACACTGTATTTTATTCTTTTTTTTTAGTTGGAATTTTACTAAGGTTAATTTCCAATTTTATATTTATTAATATTAATATATTAATATATATTAATTACCATTCTAACTCCTATGTGAGATTTATTGTTTTAAATGTACACTCTTGCTTATATAATCTTGGAGTGTTCAGTTTAACTTTCTTTAACTTTGCAGGTACAAGGAAAAGACCCATCAGTTGAAATCACACAAGATATAGTTGAGGAGTCTGAAGATGAGAGATTTGATGAAATGTCAGATAGTGTACAACCAGTGGAATTACCTGCATGTGAAATGGGCCGTTTAGAGGATATAAGTGAACTTGTTAACAGTTGTTTAGTGTCGCCAACACGAAAAGACAAACTTGCAGCAGCACTAGAGAACCAACATTATATCAAGAAACTTTTAAATCTCTTCCATATGTGCGAGGATATAGAAAATATAGAGGGCTTGCATCATCTTTATGAAATTTTTAAAAGTATATTTCTCCTTAACAAGAACACACTGTTTGATACAATGTTTGCTGATGATACAATATTTGATGTTGTCGGATGCCTAGAGTATGACCCTGGTTTGCCTCAACCCAAAAAGCACAGAGAATATCTCAAGGAGTTGGCAAAGTTTCGTGAAGCTGTTCCCATTAAGAACAAAGATTTGCTAGCTAAGATACATCAAACGTATAGAGTCCAATATATTCAAGATATAGTTTTACCTACTCCGACAGTTTTCGAGGATAATCTACTAAGCACTTTATCGAGTTTCATATTTTTTAATAAAGTAGAAATAGTGAAACTCATAGAAGAAGACGACAAATTTCTCACAGATTTATTTAAACTACTAATGGATGATAAGACGCCAGATATAAAGAGACGAGATTCGGTGTTGTTTTTAAAAGAGTTTTGTAATTTTTCGCAAAACTTGCAACCTCAAGATAAGGATGCATTCTATAAGACCCTAGTTTCGTTGGGTATCCTGCCGGCTTTAGAGATTACATTAAGTATAGATGATCAGAAAACGAAAACTGCATCTATAGATATTTTAACATATATTGTGGAGTTTTCACCCTCAGTAGTAAGGGATTACACTTTACAGCAAGCTAGTAACACTGAAGAGGTATGCAATTGTATTAATTACTCTGTTTGAGACATCCTATAATACAAATGTTAAATAACCATTTTAAATTCAAATGAATCTATTTCATTCGTAATTAATTTCAGTTTACTTTGGTATCTATATGTACTAACTACTTAAATTCTGAAAGCTAACTTAGTTTGCTAAAGTGAATGCTTAACTATAGAACCTAGAAATTTAGAACTATAAGTAATTATGTATGGTTTGTAATGCTATTTGAATGTTTCATATTTATTCCCTTCGTTAACAGTGTATTTAGTTTGATAATAAGTTATAATTAGAGTAATTGTTTAGTGGAAAATAATTTCAAGTGAAATATCTTACATATTTAGTTGTTTCGCCTAAATATTATTGACATTCATCCTTTAAATATAAAATAAATATAGGAATTATACATCAAATAAATATAGAATTTATATATAAAATAAATATAGAAATTATGAATATTCCAAGTCTCATGACTTAAATGATTGAAATACATGGTGTAAATGTATAAGTCAATTTTTCTAAAGATTTCTTTAGGCATACTAAACATACTATATACTATAGTGTATAACGGTTACATATAATATAAGTAGTTTTTGGTCGGGATTTCGTCTGCATGGAATAGTTACTGTGGTGTAGTATGTGATGATATATAGTCTACAGCCTTCCTCTATAAATGAGCTATCTAACATTGGCAGAATTTTTGAATCTGATTCCTGAGATTAGTGTGTTCAACTAAACAAACAAACTAACACTCCAGCTTTGTAGTATTAGTATAGTAGATGGGCTTTACTGAATAAATCACTGGCAGATTTTAACATGGTTTCTGTCAGTTAATAGCCAAAGCACTCAGTAGTGTTCAAATGATATAGATCATGAATGTTGCCAAAATATTTAAAGCATTTACTTTTGCTTGTTGCTTCATTCACAAAAATATAGATGTCATCTATCCCTCAGAAACTGTGCTTTTTTTCTGGATTAAAAATACCAAGTTTCCTTTTATATATTCCTGACAATGTATGTACAAAATATCAGAATGTTCCGTTTATTAGTTATGGCTGGAAAGTGTAACAAAAAATAAATTCACATTTATTAGTGTTATAAATGTGATTTAGTTAGGATTAAAGAGCTTTATATGACTCTGGTAGAATTATGGAATTTTCTACAGGGGCCATACACTAAAATTAAAATAGAACCGTCACGGGACATCTGGCAGATGTGAAACATCGAAATTGTTTTGTATAAGTTATATACATAAAAGGACAGATTATGACACGGATCAGCATGGCATAATGAAAATATAAAATATTACGAATTTGCGTCGTAAAATAATGATTGTTTATTTTATTACATAAATATTCATTTTTATCAAATATAATTAATATCAAAAATTGAATTAAGCGCAGGTGCGGTATGTTTGGCGGCATTTATCAAAGGGCGCTGGTTCGTCGGCGCTTGCCGCGTAACACTAGTAGCACGAGTGGCTGACAAAAAAATATTGAATCTTGTTTTTACAGATAAGGTTGCAAATGTTTTTGAGTATTTTGTTAATAGTGCAAAGTTCGTTTTCTGTGTCGCCACGTCTCGCCACGCCAACAATTACCGTCACCTATATATGTTTCAAATCAAAAAAGAGCTTTACAATTGTTGGTACATATAGATAAACATAGATAAGTAATAAGATCTAATTAGCCAAGTAGATACATTATATAACATTACTAAGATTTTCATAATGTTACTGAGAAATGAAAATATCAATACATATTATACTAGCTTCTGCCCGCGATTTCGTTTGCGTGAATTAGTTACTTTGGGCTAACGCTAACACACAGCGGAAGCTTTTAAAATGAAAAAAAAAAACGATTTTAGGCTCATACTGGTCTTAGCGTGATAGTATATAGCCTACGACTTTCCTCGATAGATGAGCTACGAGTATATAACACTGAAAGAATTTTTCAAATCGAACCAGTAGTTGCTTACATTACCCCCAACAATTTCACAAACTTTAACTAAGTCTGTTGCCGCGTCTGTGTCTGTTTGTTCGCGATACACACAAGAACTACTGAACGTATTTTTATGCTGTTTTTACCATTTGATAAAGTGATTCATGGGGAGGGTTTTTTTATTATCTGGGTGGGATATCATCCAAAGGGCTTCCTAGTATATAAATACAACCTAACTCATAATATAAAAAAAACTGTTTAAGTATATTGGTAATAATTGAAATGAAATCTCATCAAAGACCAGTCTCATTAGATTGTAATAAAAAATACTGACACTTTATAAAAAAAACATTGAATATGTTATTTTTATTTCTGAAATTTTGTCTTACAGGAACAAATGTTATTAAATATTGTAATAGAACAAATGCTAAGAGACAGAGACCCTGAACTCGGAGGTGCTGTGCAGCTCATGGGTGTTCTACGCATACTTCTAGATCCTGAGAGTATGCTCGCATCTGTTAACAAGAACGAAAAGACGGATTTCCTTAACTTTTTCTACAAACACAGTATACAGACACTCATAGGTAAGTTATAATTAATTTGATATGTAATTTTGGTTAGGATTAATTTAACTTCATTATTTTATTTTGATTTTTGTATTACTGTATTAATTACCAATACCTAAACTATCTTAGAAACTTTTAGTCTGATATAAAAATGATCCATATATTTTACTAGCTGTGCTCACAACTCCGTGTCTACTTGGAACCTAGTGTAAAAAACAGAAAATCTTGTAAATATTTTTTTTATATATCATAGGAGGCAAACAAACAGATCGATTACCTGATGTTAAGTGATCACCACCATCCAATGACACTTGCAACAACAGGGTCACAAGTGTGTTGCCAGCCTTTGTTGGGGGAAGGCGAAGGGGACTTTAGATGGTCCCCTGGCACTCTCATTGACGGAACGATACGCAACAATGCAAGCACTGTTACTTCACGTCGGTTTTCTCTCAGAGTGGTACTACCTCGATTGAGTCTACCCATTCATGCTGAAACCAGTAATAGCTTCAACTTTACTCTACCACCTACTCTATTAAGTTCATTTACTTATCTACTTTTCTCTCGTACTTATATGTCGCATCGTCATTAAAATTACAATATTTTTTAATAGAGTGGACCAATTTTAATGATACAAAGACTAAGTTATTCTTGAGGAATTACTTTATGATTTTCTTGGTGAGGCTTTATCGTGAACACATGGTTTTAGCAGTGATGCGTGTTCAGATAGACAGACATTTCTAAAAATGATTGAAATGTATTTATTACTTATTCCTAGACAACTGCTACAATTTTATTCACGAAAATCGAAAAAGTAGGGACACGTTAGTTTTACATTCTTATATGTATAGATATTCAATTATGCAATCCTGTACTAATCAATAAAATTATAATCTATTCAAGCTCCTCTACTAGAGAACACGACAGGTGAAAAACCTCTAAAAGAAGATTATCATACAGTGCAGCTGTTGGGACTTGTATTGGAATTACTTTCATTTTGTGTCGAACATCACACATACCATATCAAAACCTGCATATTAAATAAGGTATCATCATTATAATTTGTTTCATATGCATGTTTCTTATAAATAAGTAATCCCATTAAACTCCTTCTTAATGCTAACTCTAACCAATATTATACATGCTAATATGAGTTCTTTACACTTTAACTATTTTCTTGAAATTTTGCAATAAAATTTTCAGAGGTACAGAAAAGAACAGGGTATGTTTCACCTATTCAATAAGTGGCTCCCGAGGGATGTAAGCCAGATCTATATTAACATAAGCCAAGCTGCAAGTAAAAGTTATTTGATAGGTGGCATATAAATTTGTTTCTGTTTTAAAAAAGTTGGTATGTTGTAATACATACTAATATTATAAAGAGGTAGTTTGTGAAGTTGTAGGGGGTAATACCTGGATCTACTAAACCGATTTTTAAAAAAATTCTTTTACCAATAGAAAGCCAAAATATTTGTGAGAGTCATAAGGCTATATATTAATATGAAAGATGAAAAGAGTTTTTTGTGGTAGTCTAAT
Source organism: Antheraea mylitta (assembly GCA_014332785.1). Lineage (NCBI taxonomy): Eukaryota > Metazoa > Arthropoda > Insecta > Lepidoptera > Saturniidae > Antheraea > Antheraea mylitta. The sequence continues at coordinate 2,375,126 of JACEII010000006.1, forward strand.
TTGCAAATAAGAAAGGTTGAACGAAAAAGTTTTTTTTTTATGTATGATGACAGATATATGATTGAGATCTACAGAATAGTGCTTGTTTTGTAGAACGATAATGCCTACAAAAAAGTCAGCAACAGCGTATGTCTAACTTTTATATTTAAGTCACAAGAAGTAGTTTTTTTATAAATGTTTACTGCCCAAGAAAGTGGGCATGGGTCAGCTGGTACTTCATTTATGAAAATAATTTTTGTTCATATAATCTGAAAGTCCACCAAATTAGAAAGAGATGTACTATCATATGGCAGTGAATTAAACTCCTAATAGTTCCTGAGACTTAAGGCACTGGTGTAAGTTTAAGGGGTGTTTCTCTCTCTGCCCATCCAAATCTGGTATAAACATGCTAATTCAGCTTTAGATGCTCATTCTAATATAGAACTTGTTGCAATTCTGGACAGACCACAGTCTTTCAGCAGGTTATAGAGAGATTTTGCTGGTACCCTCACTCGAATTTCTACAGCATATTAACAGTATACTGTCATGGGGGCACCTTGACTTCGAATATATATATATTTTTTATTTTTTATAAGTCTGTTATAATTTGTCAGATTTTTATAAAAAATCATTTCAGGGTATATAATTAAAAATACTTCCATTAAATATAAAAGGTTTTATGTAAATTTTCATATATCTTTTATGGCTTTTAACGTGTTAAATACATAACCATTTTTTGTCAACTTGTTTACAAAGTTGTTGTTCAACTTCATTGCACGGTCTTTAGGTATAATTATTTATGTAAGCACTGATGGGGAGAGAGGGTCCTTGATTCACTTATCTTTGATGACATAGGGGTTGGGGGTGGGAATGGTGATTACTTCCGCAATATTTACTTACCGAATTAAAACAGATTTGTATATTATTATATAAATGTTTACGTATTTATGGGGGAAGTGTTAAGATCATTGCTTTATTTTTGCTGACCAGGGGGAGGGGGTGACCAGAAATCATAAAAATTATGCTTATGTAATATTTGAATGGTCCCTTACCTACTGAAAGTCTTATAGCTTCGCTTAAAATTTGAAGTACTCTATCATGACGACGTGAGTAGTGACCCCTATTAAGGAGCATCTTGCTTCCCACCTATTACTATTCTTGTATTGTATTCTTGTCTTATAGACACTATTGTGATTTTAATTTTATCGTAATTTTCAGGATTTACTACGTCGTATACTGGTGCTGATGAGATCAAACCACACATTTCTGGTGCTGGGAGCACTTAGATTTATGAGGAAGATCACTGCACTAAAAGATGAGTACTACAATAGGTATATCATCAAGGGAAACCTTTTTGCTCCTGTCATAGATGCTTTCCTTAGGAATAATGGCAGGTATGGTTTTCAAAAATGTTGTATTTTTACAATTGAAAAAGTATTGCTTGTTTAAGTTATTTTTCTATTTTAATTGATAGTAATATGATATAAAAGAACTATTGATATGACAATCGCCTGTTTGATCTGATTTCTTAAGTGTTAAGGTCAAAAGTTATAATTATAAATATTAATCTTTATAATGATTCTAAATTTTTACAATTGTCATTATACAACATTCTCTTGTGAGATCTTGTATGACCTTGTGGTGCTGTATTATCGACGAATCCTAATCTGAATCTAGAAATGGTTCAGCTAAGTTCATCTCTAGGAGAGCCCGCAATAAAAAGGAAAAAAAATGGACTTGGTTTTTGCAAAACATAATATCATAATTTAGATAAGCATATTCTAAAATTTCAGATATGATTCCCACAATGAAAGTCCTTAAAAAAATGTCTTATGGTTTTATAACTTAATATATCATAAGTTACATAAGTATATTCAAAAATTTCTTAAATAAATACTCCTTTGAATTATTTCTTACAGGTACAATTTACTAGATTCGGCCATATTAGAATTATTTGAATTCATCAAGTTGGAAGATATCAAGTCTCTATGTTCACATGTTGTGGAAAATTATGGAAAGATTTTAGAAGATGTTGAATATGTACAAACATTTAAAGCTTTGAAGACACGATATGATCAACATCAAGATAAATTAAAAGAAAGAGATAGAGGTATGTAGCTATAAAATAGAAGCGTTTTACCTTACAATAAAACGCATATTAATTTACTTACCTTATTCGAAGCTTACTTATGAGATAGGCACTTCCGTTTCCCGCCAGCATGCCCACTTTTGACAGTAAATATCACTAACTTCCGGTCAAATACCTTACACGTGTCTCGCCCCACCATGGCAGAGAGGTGTATTTAGAGCGACGCCGTCTTTCAACTTCATTGAGTCGAATAATAATACCAGGCAGAATTAAAAATATTATTAAGCTTCGAATAAGGTAAGTAAATTAATATGCGTTTTATTGTAAGGTAAAACGCTTCTATTAATTTGACTTGACCTTATTCGAAGCTTACTTATGAGACTTGTTTGTTATCGCCTGGTGGTGGTAGAGACACCGACGCCAATGTGATCTAGATAAGCCAAGATTCATAAGGGAATCTTGATTACACAAGCATTAAAGTTAGCACGTTAGTCCAAGATGATTTAGTTACAGAGGTACTATCAATTCTGAATAAGGCCTATATAGTCAAGAAGGCAATTCCCTCTGAAAGATGCCTGTGAACTAGAACGTTTACCACATTTCAGTATATAATCATACCAAAACAAAAAATGTATAACTATGCCATAAGAAACTATGGTATAGTTTCTTAATTGCCTCTAGTCTTAGTTACGTAAGGATTCGGTATTCACCGCGGTAGATTTTAAAATACGATACGAGAAACGATTTGGTTCACTATCACTATTATAAAGAATTTTACCTAAAATAAGACCAGTTACGTGCGTATAAACATATCTGATAGAGATAAAGCTACTACTCGAGTAGTAATACTGGCAATGTGCTCTGCATCACCACTGAATCGGTATACCAAGATATTTAAAATAAGTTTTACACATTCCTATTTGAAAAAGTTTTACAGATTAAGAGCTGTCAATGATCTCTAGTGCTATCTAGTAGTACGAAACTAAAACATTAACCGTCTAAAAACACCCTAAGTGATATCAAAGACAACTGCTGTATGTAAAAATCACTGGGTTTGGTTAAAATAACCAAAGATTTATACTAGCATCAAAAAATATATTACATTTTTATGGCTTGGAAGAATTTTGGCAAAGTAAGCGCAAAAAACTAGTTTTCAACCAAAATTTCCAGTAGCCTATATTTTGAGCAAATAATGTTGACAAAGCCCTTCTAGAAGCACTCTCTTGGTCTAAAAGTTTTGATAGCAAACTTAAATTACGACTCAAAGACAAACTACTCATCATATAACCAATTCGAAATGATTCTCACAAAAAGCGTGTGCGACACCATACAGTAATATAGAAATTTCTGTTCCTGCCGTTATGTTCAAAGCCGAACGAAATGGTTTTACTAAAGAGGTACCTTATTTATGTGGCGAGCGATGTGATTGTTGGCCTCGAGGCTAGAAAGCGCTTGCAGCGTCACCTCGCGGACCGCAAGGCGTTTGCGACTCTGCGCCTCGGCCCCCGTCGCCCTCAACCCACTATAGGTAACAGACGCATCGCTCTCATGCTGCCTCATCGAACTAGTTAAGCAAACTTACATAAGAGACAACCTTGACTGCTTAGCGGCACTGTTACTTTGGGTTATTCGGTAAAACATTTAATCGACCATTTCCACATGTTGGCTCAAAATTTTCGCTGCAATCAATTAATTAGAGGCATGACCTTACTATGTTAGTCAGTGACCCTACGAGGGCGTTACATAGAACCTATAAGATTCTTTGAAGCTATGCAAACTCTTGAGACTTTATTATAGTCTTTATTAGTACCACAGTAGCCAAAATACTTTGTAAATGTGAACAGTTAGACCTTCGAAATGTGAACAGTTAGACCTTCGAAGCTATTCGAGACTGCTTAAAATACAGAGTATTAAACCTTCGATTTAATATACTTCGATTAGTAGATGCTTCTGCTTAACACCCAATGCTGGTTACTTCCAACTACTCATGCTTTTACCGGGAGTCTTCACATACTTGCTGCAAGATTGAAGCCACTTTTGAAGTTACAAATGTTATAACAAGTTTGTGTTAATGGTCAATAACCATACAAGTAATAGTATTGACGCAGCCTATTTAAGCAGAATATGCGCCCTTGATGCGACTAGAAGTTACAGAGTAGCGATGCCTATAAGCATTAGGCCACTTCCTATACCACATGAGAAAACTTCCGACAACCACAAAAACAAGAAAACATTGCAGCACCCTGTGAGATCGACCGTCCAGAAGCAATGTATGATCACACACGAGGTTACACCGATTAAACAGCCATACAGTTATCGGAACGATTTGCGTTCCTGCAAAAATTCCTATCATCCTATCTACTCCTAACCGTTATCGGTTATAACAAAACTGCTAAAAGACAACAGTCCATTTTTCCGAAATTCATTTCTCCACATTTCACGTCCACGTAATTTTACTGACATATCCTAACTTGGCGATAGACGTACGTTCACACTGGGGACAGGTCACATCATTACTATATTATTGTATAGCTTTAGGTGATCTGGCTTCCTAGTATGAACTACTCCTGCGCGCTGTTATCTACTATCCTTTATGATATGTGCAATCCCGCGAGGAGGTTTCAAATAACCCTTCGAAGGTTCAATATATAATTTGTGTGTCCTACGAAGAACCACAGACTAACGCTACGAGGGTTGCTTCCGTAATTCACGTACACCGAATAATCCAACGAAATGCGTGTTCCTGTGAGGAGACACTGAACAAACTGCGTATCGTTATACGATTTGCGTGCTTCTGCACTGCACAGGCATTAAATAGGCATGGAATAGCTCTGCGCGGGCTAGTTACTGATCCGCGTGCTCCTGTGTGAAGACACCGAATAGCTCTGCAAGGGAATACATTATCAGCGTGCTCCTGCGTGAAGGCACAGAATAGCTCTGTGAGGGATTGATACATGATTCGCGTGCTCCTGCGTGAAGGCACCGAATAGCTCTGCGAGGCGAGGGATAGACACATGATTCGCGTGCCCCTGCATGGAGGCACCGAATAGCCCTGCGTGGGCTAGTTACATGATTCGCTTGCTCCTGCGCAGAGGCACCGAATAGCCCTGCGTGGGCTAAGTGCTAGTTACTGCTAGTCATCAGTCATCATCCGTGTGCTCCTGCGTGGAGGCACCGAGGAGCCACCGAACAGCCCTGCGAGGACTAGTTATATGCTTCGGTGTTCCTGTGCAGAGGCACTGAATAGCCCTGCGCGGGCTAATTACGTGATTAGTGTGCTCTTGCGCAGAGGCACTGAATAGCCCTGTGCGGACTAGTTACGTGATTAGTGTGCTCTTGCGCAGGCACTGAATAGCCCTGCGCGGGTTATGTGATTAGCGTGCTCTTGCGCAGAGGCACTGAATAGCCCTGTGCGGGCTAGTTACGTGATTAGCGTGCTCTTGCGCAGAGGCACCGTATAGCCCTGCGTGGGCTAGTTATGTGATGCGCGTACTCCTGAGCAGACGCACTTGAGCAAGACTCACTGACTGAAAGCCCTACGCGGGCTTATTATGTGATTAACGTGTTCCTACGCGGAGACACTGACGAGCCCTCAGCGGGATCGTTACATAATTAGAGTTAAGTAGCAGTGATCCAGCAGCAATACCCGTCGGAATAACCCTACGCAGGTTATTTATATAATCGATGTGATCTTGCACCGATACTTGTAATAATCATCCGACACTCGTAATAACCCTACGCGATTGATCCAGAACCAATAACCGTCGGAATAACCCTACGCAGGTTATTTACATAATCTCCGTGATCTTGCACAGATACTCGTAATAACCCTACGCGGGTTTAGCCGTGATCTGGCACCAATAACCATCGGAATAACCCTACGCAGGTTATTTATATAATCGCCGTGATCCTGCACTGATGTTCTCCTGTTCAAAGAAACTGAATAAGCCTGCCAACTGACTCACTGGAGACATTACGTGCTCGCTCGAGGAGAAACTTCTATCCGCGAGCCCGAGGGGTCACGCTCTGAAGACAGGCCAGAGGTATTGAGATTCCACTAGCGTGCATAGTGCTCACGAGCTTCTTCGTCTGATGATAGTTGGTAGAATTTTGCATACTTGATCATTACTATTGCTTTCCTCAATCCGACAACAATCAAAATCCATTATCAGCGACTACGAGCCAGTATCACCACAAGTAGAAGAAGAAGAAGTGCTAAAATAGCGTATATTAATTGATTTTTAAAATAAACTGTCGTGGGTCTTACAGCTAATAAAAATTCATTAAAAACATAAGAGTAAAATAAGATAATATAATGCAGCATGGCTCCGCCGCAGGTATACCAAGATCTGAATATTCAGTGAACATGGTTTCGAAATAATAATGCTTACTACTGCTGCTTGCAATTTGTAGAGGGTTGTACTTCGATATATCATATATTGGATATTTATATAACGATATATACTGCGGCGTACACATTTACCCCCCCCCCTTTATTTAGGGGAAAGGTGGATTTTTCAGTACCACTCGAGGTAACTACATAACATTAACAGTTAATGAAATTTTAATTTTCACTAACACCACTTATTTCCACATTCGAAAAAAAAAAATATAATGTGAGATGTATGCATACACACAATATATGTATATAAACAATCGGTATATTAGGCAATAAAAACGATGATAATATTTTATAAAAGAGCAGCACTTCATAAAATGACCGGAAATTAAAAATAAATTCGAACGGGGTAACCCGTTCGCATAAAAACTGTTATTAACACTAAATAAAATAGTCAGTTCTTAAAACAGACTTAGCTTGTACTCACGTGATCGAACTTGTACTCACGTGATAGTTTTTCAACGAAAGGTATCGTTATATTGTTCCTCAGTAACAGCAATAGGTTAATATGTAAGTAGCTACTTACGCAGCCTTACAATACTTTTTACCAATCCTTCCAGGAACATATTAACACTCTTTCATATACTTGAAAAACAGAAATACAATATTTTCTGGAAATATTAATCAGACTATAAAATTTAAAAATAAAATATTTTCTGCAAATATTTTTCACTTTTGTGCAAGTATTTCACTTGCACGTTTGTTCTCGGCGGGGAACAAGACGCCAATGAAGTTGAAAGACGGCGTCGCTCTAAATACACCTCTCTGCCATGGTGGGGCGAGACACGTGTAAGGTATTTGACCGGAAGTTAGTGATATTTACTGTCAAAAGTGGGCATGCTGGCGGGAAACGGAAGTGCCTATCTCATAAGTAAGCTTCGAATAAGGTCAAGTCAAATTAATATTTTTTATAACTTAATATTTGTATGTGGGTCTTTCGAATTCATATTTCTTAGTTCTAATGATAAATCACTATGACGCAAATATAAAACAAGAGAATGTATTATATTATACTAGCAATTTCTCTCGGCTTCCCGCACGTTTTCATTACAATAATAATGTTAGAGTCTTTATTGTATGTCCTTGATATATATCGAGCGACTTTTTAGTTGCTAGCATTATTTTAAGAGGATAATCATTCGTCGATTCTCGTTCCAAATCAATTTAAAAAATAGGCGCTTAGTATTTGACCTAATTTTCTAGAGAAACAAAACTGATGTACGTAAACTCAACATCAGCTGATTTACCGATGTTCAACCGAGCGGCGTTCTCACGATAAGCAGTTACGTAATGATTAATATTGAAAAGGGCCCCTTTAAAGTTGTTCATCGAAGCTAGGTTTCATTTTTTTATGTTTAAGGTATCATTCCCATACTTTTATTTTAAACCATAACCTTTCTATGGTTCTCTTTGTTGTTTATTATTATATTTTTTTATATCATTATTTTATGTGTTAAATGTGACCATTAAATGTCATACCCTAGAATACTGCTTGGTTTTAACCTTCACCTTGTGTAGTTATTAACTTGGTGCACTTCTCTGAACTACATGTCAAAATTATAATCGAAATATCGATGGGAGAAAACGGAAATGTCGTAACTTACATTTTGGGCTAAATTACTTTTTACCATATTCTTGTATAAAAATACCGTTTCGGATGTTCTGGGTCTCGCTTTCCTACAATTAAATTTTTCATCGATACGACCTTCGTTTTCTGCTTAGTTTTAGCACTACACATAAAAAAAATGAAGTTTTGAAATAGTGTTTTGGCTCTGGTGTAAATTGGGTTTTCAAGTTACGACAATTCTGTTTTCTTACGTCGTTTATTATTATCTTGACAGTGAGTGGAAGTGTAGGAGTAACAGAGGCAGTGGTGCCATCTTTGCTTCGTACGAGGTATCGTCGGGAGGCTCGGGCGCCTGATGAAGAGGAGGAGATGTGGTTTAATGATGATGATGAACTGGAAGACGAGGCACCCCTGGACACCGCGCAGACGCACCCACATCCTCATCCGCACCACGGGCTAGATGCAATCGGTATTGCAACTTTTTGATGTGAAACATCTATAGGCGCGGTTAAACCTAATTGTTGGCGTGGCAACGCAAAACACGAACTTTGCACTATTAGCAAAAACATTTGCGAACCTATCTGTATAAACATATAATTTCAACTGTTTTGTCAGCTATTCGTTCTGCTAGTGTTATAGGCACACGCCAAGGATCTAGCGCCCTTTGAAACATGCCGACAAACACACCGCGCCTAGGCCTAGTTTAATTTTTGTATTTAATAAAAATGAATATTTATGTAATAAAATAAATAAACAGTCATTATTCTACGGAACAAATTTGTAATGCTTTATCTTTTCATTATTCCATAACGAATTCCTGTCGTAACCTGTTTTTTTATGCATATGACTTATACAAAATAATTTCGTTGTTTCACATCTGCCGGGCGTCCCGTGACGGCTCAATTTTTTTTCTGCATGGATGTCACTCTGTGTGCTGTGTCTGACATCTCGTCGACTGACGTAGGTTCAAATCCTTGCGTATGGGCCCGAGCTTTTGATGTAGGAAACCAAATCATACTGTAGTAATAGGCCATTTTCTGAACCCGTCTGGCTAGCTACCACCCTCAAGTTGTTAATCTGTTGGTGTGTCCCGATAATTGGACTTGAGAGCTAGACTTTCTCCAGGTTTAGCGTGTTTAATATCACGCGAGATTGTGGTCAAAGAGATTTTTGAAGTTATACTTTTTTTGGCGCGTTAGGGAAAAATGATGAGAGTAAATTTTAGGATGCGCGCGCACACCGTCACGAAATCCGACACCCTGAAGTTATTACGATGCGCGCGCACGCCGTCACGAAAAACCGACACCTTTCAGTTAGCTATAGTCAACATTTTGTTTCTATGTATTTGTTGTTTGTATTTCTTTGTATTAAAACTTCCAATGTATTAAATACCTTTTTTCTATTGTCAGTGTCGTTTTTTCTACAAACGTAGAAAAAGGCGAAAGACAAAACTTTTGGTAAAAGTTTTTATCTTGTTACGCCAAAGTAGTATAACTTCTAACGCGTGTACATTGTGATATCTTATACATTTTTTAAAATTATATATTGACGTTTACAGGTAAAATTGTAGAAAAAAAAGTGTGCTCGAATACAGAGACAGTTAACGGACCAAGCAGGGTTCTTTTGAGTACGACGGCGACAACAAAGCCGACGCACACTGACGTTCAGGTATCTTCGCCCAGATTACTCAATAAGGTAAACTTTTAGTTCCCTCACGTCTCTACTCTAAACCGCTTCGCCTCTGGGCATTCATTTATGTCCGTCTCGAATCATAGAAACAAAAATTAATTAAGTCCTAATGGACTCATATGATATATACTAGGTGAATGCTTAGACACTAGCAATATTTATGGAGGACACTTTGCACTCGATTCTTGTTCTGAATCAATTAAAAAAATAGGTGCTTTATATTGGACCTAATTATGTAAAAATATACAAAAGTTATACTGAATTCTCTAAGCATCTATGTTGAGTGAAGATAGCTAACTAGCAAAAGATAATTTTTCGAAATTTGAACAAACAAAACGGTTTAATTTCTGTTTTATTATCGAAAATTATTAACTCTGTATCGCCGCTTGCAGATTATATCACCGGTTATTCAACCTAGGTGTATTAAGGTTATTATTCATACTTCTGAAATTCTTAGAACACACTCTACCTAAGGTTCTCTTGGGTGTTTATTAGTATTTGTTCTGATATTATTATTTTATGTGTTAAATGTGACCATGAAGTGTCATATCCTAGAATACTGTGAGTGTCTCATTTTTCACCTGGTATAATTAAATTGATGGACTTTCGTATCATGTAAGGGAATAAGCAGTTATCCTTTTTGATATATTCTTTAGTTTATGTCAGAATGTATGATCCTATATAATACAGCATGATTGTTTTTTGTCATTTACATACAGATTAATGTAGTGTGACTTGTTTTTATGATTTGGGATGTTTTGTGTAGTGTTCCTTTTTTGTGTATAAAGTGTTTTAATTATTTTTTTTTAATATATTAGCAATGGAAAGACTAATTGACTAGTGTACTTAGAATGTGTATGGCTCTAATAAGCCAAGCCAATAAATTAATTAATGTCAGTTGACCTTTCCACTTCAATTTCTATTGTAGTGTACTGTGGCTGTTTGAAATGTCTGGTTTTTCTTGTTTCGATTAATATGCTTCTCAAGTTTATGGTTAACTGAAGCTTTTAATGTTCATTGTGTTATAAATGCACTATGGCTTAATTTATAAATAATCTCAATATTTGACATATATATAACGAAAATACAGTTCTTTTGAAGGTCAATAACGTCAAAACTACGAAACGTATTGCTATGATCATTTAATGCGTTCTTATTTCTAATTGGTTCTAGGTTATACTTATTTTTTGGATATCATTGACCCTTTGCTATTATTTGCCATTATTAAAAAAAAAAACAATTGCACAGACAAGCTATTAGCTGGTCATTGATATATCTTTGACAATGAACTTACAGATTGAAATAAAAAGTTATTTCAAAGCTAAGGGTGAATTCAGGAGTTTAAGATTTTACTTTAATTACTTGTTATATATCGCTGATTAAATACAAAATACCCATAAACCAAAATTACATATCTTTGCAGAAATATCATTTATCACTAAAAAGTTCAATACTATTAAATTATTGCTTTAAGAAGGTTACGCGTACGACATGCACCACGCTCGCCCCAGGCAATGTCGTGTTATCCTTTTTCGCAAGTCTAACCTAACCAAAGCGAGACAAAAGAGCAAGATGGCGAATATTCACCGAGCGCGGTGCATTTAAAACGTAAATTTTTTAAAGCAAGTATTCAATACGTATATAACTTTTATGTAATAACACCGTAAAAATTTTAAAAAATATTTTTTGTCTATCGCTGTGTTAGCTTACTTTAGTTTTAATCATGTCTTATATGTATAGAAGCGTATTTAAAAACTCGTTGAATTTTATATTATGTATAGCACATCGTACACATGAAAGTGCAAAAAGTAACTAACTAGTATATGTAATTTTTGTTATGTTAAAATGGTATTCCTTTTTAAATATGGCAATATAACCAATTAATAGTGCATTTTGATTTTTTTTATTTTATTTGTGGTCCTCTTGTATTTAATCTGCCATATGTTGAATAAATTTGTTCTCGATGCGTTTTAGAAACTGCTTAATGTTAATGTGTTTATTTTTATTAGGGGTGTGTAAATACTCTAATTATTAAAAAGCGAATCGAACCGAATAATTTCAACTATTCAGATAATTTAAATTATGCGAATAATTCATTAATGATTTTAACTAATTAGATGTTTATCCAATACTAAATAATTATTAATATACAAATTTAATTCAAAAAATTCGTCTGTTGATCAAAGAAATACGAATTAAACTAGAGTTAAAATCTATAATAAATAGAAAGATCACTATTTGTTCTACAAAATTATTTCATTTTTATGCAAAAATAATAATTGGGAAATCTTTTCCTGTAAGTAGTAGTCTAATAATTTTTCCTTACTTTAAAAATATTCCAGTAATTCTAATAACTCCTAACAGTTTTATTGAAATAATTCAATACGAAGGTTATTCGATATATAATCGTACGATTCGATTAAATTCGAGCATTATTCGCACACCCCTAATTTTCTTTTTTTTAAATTATAATTTTTATATGAATGGGTTTTTGTATCGTGTGTGTGTAGGGTCTAGTGGATTACGACGGTGACTCTGACGAGGAGGAGGAGGGTGGAGGGGGCGGCGGCGGGGGAGGCCTCGGGAGCGGCGGCGGGGGGGAGGAGCGAGACGCGAAGCGGCCGCGGCTCGCGTAGTGCCCGTAGACCACCCGGCTACGTGTTTCAAGGAATATAAACCACCTCTGTACACCGCGTCTGAACAAATGCTGTGCGACCCTCCCCAGTGATACACGGAACCCGTAAGAGAACAGCCACAATTATCTCCATTCAGTATAAACACCTACCTCCACAGGTTGATGGGACGAGTAAGTCGACAATCATTATGGGAATATATTTTAATAGTGTTGTTTGTATGGAAGAATTTGTTTGAAGAGTTCTTGACGAAGCGAAAAGAGATCAGACACAATTGTATAAATATGATAACTGTTTCATGTTCTTGTGATATTCTCTAAGCACTCTCTGTTGTCCTATATATGCACAGTTGTGGTCCAGTGTACGTCCCCTCGGCTACGTTTTAATTTTTTCGACATAATTTTGTCGTGTTATTTGTAAATACGTTTGGGTGAGATTCGAGTGCTGAATTTAGTTTGTCTATGGATTTTTTCATATTATGTAGTGTATAAAACTTTCGACGGTATCGGAATGTAGAACAAAATGACGGTTGCGTTGTATGTATCTAAAGAGAATACATTTTTGATTGTTAGTTTTTTTTTTCAAGGATGGCAATCACAAAAAAAGTACAAAGAGTGGGGGAAAAATGTTTTATATTTATGGTAAAAATTCAAAAATGACTCTGATGATGATGAGTGCTGTCGGATGAAAGTGTATAAAGATATTTTATTTATAAAATTATAATTTTAGTAAACGAATGAATTACAAGACCAATCGTTTTTTAGTAAAATATTTAATTAAGACTCGTGCTGTGGAATTGCTACTCACTAGGTGGTAACAAGAATACTATATATCGCAAAGAATTTATACTCCTGAACACAATCAGCTGCCGGAAAACTTTAAATGTGTGCATGTTTGTAACTTATATCTATATATGTTGAATTATTTCTTTGGTATTATATAATATCAGGGAAAACTCAGTTGAGAATTTATTTTCAGTTTCGTTTCTATTCGATTATGTTATGCACAATATTTTGCATTCCTTATAATTTGAGCTTCTTTTGCAATAGAATTACAATTATTTTTAAAAATGTAATAGCTCATTCATTGTTGAAAGTAAAGAATAAATGTCATTATATTGATGTGTGCTTTAAATTATTTTACTTATCTGGATCTTGATATTAAATTCAGTATAAATGCTCCGAAGAATAGTCATTTTATTGATTGTATATGATTTTTTTCACTATGAGTATTCAATTAAAATATAATAAACTTTTTTACGTTGTCACCTTATTATCATTTATTTTATGCAGCTGATATTTTAAATGGTAGCTTTTAATTTTTTGTTGTACCTATAACAATTAATATAATATAAAAAAAGTTAAAAGAAAGTTATTCTCTTCATGCAACTAACTAGCAAGATTATTTGAATTTTTCTGAAGATCCAGATTACAAAACTAGCTGCGTGTCATTAAGCGACTTAAATGCAATATCGTTAACGAAACTAAGTCTTTATGGTACAATTGTCAGTCTTAAATATTGTGTCCGGGAATGGTTCTTACCAAGTTTGTTGTTCTTTGTTAATTTTACGATATAATATCGAAGATGAAACAGCTAATTCTTTCTTCCAAAGAGAGGGGATATCTGCTTGTTTTTTGCAATATTGAGTTATATATTTGAAGTGAGAGGGGCATCTAATATTATATAATTTGTTCAGTTATTAGCTTCTGTTCCTAAATTATTATTTTTTAATTTACACAATTCAAAGATATTAATCGTACTTTGGTAAAAACGTAACTTTTCGATTTCTCTCAGATTTGTGTTTTAGTTAAGTGCTCCCCTTCTCCTTACTGCGACGGAATTCACTAACATAATATCCACATTAGTCAATTCGCTTTCCACCGTCGATATCGTTATATGAGCCCAAGACTGACACCTTAGCAATCTTAGGTTTTAAATATCGACGGTGAAAAGTTATTCGACTAACCTGCAGACTGTCGATGGTTTGTTAGTCAATAATCCTTTTCTCCGTCGAAATCATATTGTATTAGCCCAAAACTGACACCTTAACGATCTTAGGTTTTAAATATGGACGGGGGAAAGATATTTGACTAACCTGCGGACTGTCGAGGGGTTGTTAGTCAATAATCCTTTTCTCCGTCGTAATCATATTGTATTAGCCTAAAACTGACACTTTAACGATCTTAGGTTTTAATTATTGACGATGGAAAGATATTTGACTAACCTGCAGACTGTCGATGGTTTCTTAGTCGATAATCCTTTTCTCCGTCGTAATCATATTGCATTAGCCCAAAACTGACATTTCAACGATCTTAGGCTTTAAATAACGATGGTGGAAAGTTATTCAACTAACGTGCATACTGTCGATGGCTTGTTAGTCAATTAGACTTTTCTCCTTCAAAATCATTACACTATAATAGCCCAAAGTTGTGACATTTGCGAACTTTGGTTTAAAATAACGGCAGTGGAAATGCCAATTGACTAATTTGCAGACTGTTGATGGCCTGTTAGTCAATAACCGAACATTTACGTTTTCATAAAGTTTGTATCTTTAATCGGTTTTCTTCGATAAATATGATTGTACGATTGCAAAGTTAGTTTTCAGATGCGTGTATGGTGATTTTGATTCTATGGGAAACTATTTCGTTTTTATAGTCAAAAGTCCCTGCTTTTAAAAGTTGAAGGTTTTAAGGGTATTGATAGTAAAGCTTACGGGACAAAATTTACGTTATGGCTACTTATCAATACACTTAAATGATATAGCCATAAATAACCAACCATTTTATTTTATTTTTTTTTTTGAAGTTCGCAGGTCTTTTTAAAATTTATATATAAGTATGGAAACCAGGATCCAGAAATATTTATTGTAAACAATCAATATAAACAATTCTCCTATCACAGTAGGCTTTAAGAAATACTAATTGTAGCACAAGCTAATAGATGCATATTTATTTTGTAGTCCGGTGAAGCTGTCAAGATCTTAGTAGGTCAAGTTTGAAAAAAATATATTGGAATGCTACTTCCATACCTGTGTATGTATAGACGAAGTATTGTGTCTATGGTCGCAATAAATACAGATTTAGGAACACATTATTGCCAATACGAACTATTAAGCTACGTGACCATAGGTGAGGTATTTTAAACTTGAAAATGCTAATTTCGGCTTATTATTTCAATTACATCATCGGAATTACTTTTGTGGTCAGTTTTAATTGCAATAGATAGCCCAAATTTCGTCACACTAGTATGGGACTAGCATAAAGCTGTGAAAGTTAAGGATTAAACTTTATGATTAATGTCCTCTTTGGTAATCGCTATTTGGGATGATTTTGACGATCAGAAATATCAATATCAGTATTAAATTCTATACTTTCAACAAATGATTTAGTTATTTCTTTATGAATGCACGGTTGCGTTTCGCTGCCGCTTGTGTTAACATGAATGTGATAAAAGTTTTTTTTTGTATTTTATTTTCATAGTTTTAATCGAATTGTCTTTTGTAAATAATATTGATTAGAATTTGTAAAGTATACTTAAAGTATGGTAAACTCGACATAAAATTAATAGATCGATCAGGCATCTCGTAAATGCCTTGCAATGTTAGAATGAAGAATGTCTTATACAATAATTCATTATTAAATAGTGTTGAATCGTTTCCGATCTGCTTCCAGTTTCTTTGGGTATTTCCTACCATATCAATAGGCATACTAATTAATGTAAATGCTTCCTTATTTTATTATTTAGATACAGAACGACATATACAAGTAAACATTTACTTGTATATAGTAAGCAAGTAATTCTTGTGAACTAGATGGAGCACAAACCGAATGTTGTAAATTACTAATAAATATTTATTTTATCTACATCTTTCATAGACAACATATTTAAATTTGTTGAAGTGAACTTATTGGTATTTGTAATGTTATTTCTATAGTTCGTTTGATATATTTAATCTTATCTGTAACCATTACCGTAGCTACAATTTTGTAGTTTAAAGATCTGTTTATGCTTATCGTTACAGTATGGGTGGATATAGAAATAAATCCATGAAAATACAAAAAAAGCATTTGAAAATGAATAATGATTGTACTACAAACTTTTTGTCTTTCAAATTCCATAGTTATTGTTATTATGTTAAATGTTTTATAGACAATTAAAAATAAGTACATAAACTCAATAAATATATACATTTTAGATATATGGTTATCCTTATTGTAGTGTTACTTTCTGAACATGATATTTGAGTTGTTTAAAATCAAAAGTCTGTAAAGTAGAAGATCCGACATCATTTAGCAACAGAAGAAAATAATTAATTAATGTTACATCCATAGATAAATGGTATTGAATAACTAAACCTAAATAGGCAAAGGCAAAATGGTAAAGTACCTTTTTCTTCTTCGTTTCTCAACCGACTTTTTTTAACTGTTCAATAAATCTTTAACACTAGCGTTAACAAAAAGAGTGTTTGTAACCGTCACACGCGATTGAAGTAAAACTTCTTTGGCGTTATAAGAGATCGCGATTAAGTTAAAAAATAATATGTCCCATGTAATTTATGTTCCGAATTGGCTAATAGATTGCACTACAGATAATGAAGCTTTGTTTTAATTTGTTACTTACATTGACACCAGATGGCGACACGGTCGCACGCCCATACATACGTAATTATTTCTACTGTATGATTTTTATTATTATTCTTTTTTTTCAAAAATCTGTATTCATTTGTTTATAAACTTTATTGACAAAATAAAAAAATATTTAGAAACCGGATGGCGGTGAAACGCGACGCCATATTGCCTACTCCTAGTCTCGTCTAAAGGAAGTTTTACTTAAAGAGTTGCAAATATTTTTTTTATTTCTCTATTCCTCGTACTTCACGATTTACGATAGTTATTGTATACCATCTTTTTTTTAAATGAAACAACACGCACGCCATCTGTTAATGGTTGTACGAAGACACGTACCGGCGTATCACCAACTCTACATAGTTAAATCGCAATAATCAAGGAAAACTTAAAGGAACAAAGATAAATTTTTTATAAGAATATAATATCAAAATCAATGGTCGTACAGTATTCCATGTTCACTTTGACGTATTAATTGCTTCAGTTATTGTCTTTGGAAATACATATCATTTTTATAATATGTATCTGGTAATGGAAATATTGATCTCTATTATTTTATGATCCTAAAACAAATCCTATAACATAATTTAAAAGATGGTCCCATTGGCGCATCGATTTGGAAAAGCATGGTTGATTCTACATATTATTTTACATACAGTTCTTTATAGGCGGTTCAGAATGCACAGTAAATGCGCGGCGAATCGAATATTATATACGTGGGATGAATTTGTCAGAGTATATATTGTAAATATATAATTAATTTTATTTTCAAATCTGTCAAATCCCTCGTGTCTAATAAGCTGTAGCATTGATCTGTCAATTAGTTATACGATTCTTTATATTCCTTGAAATTACTTATCCCCGGTAAAAAAAAAAAAAACGAAGTTTTAGGTGAAATTAGACTAATGACGACAATTTTTTATCTGTCTAGGTGGATGACCATCATTATCTAATTTATACACAGATTAAAATAAAACTAGAGAATAGATACCTATTGGCAAGTTGTGTAAAATAAATGAATAAGCTTACTTATAATGCTATTATTATGTCACTAGTTAAGTAAGCAATATAAATATAAGGTAATATGAAACTGTTGTATTATTTATTGATTTCCTAATATTTGATAGAGAACACCATCATTAAACACTAAATCTACAACTACAACAACGTTACAGAGATCACCTCTACACACGTGCACGCTTACACATGAAAGTGGAAGGTCTTTATTTTTTCCCTTATCGAACTGAATTAGTTTAGTGAAATTGCTCAATACGAAATATACGAGTTATTGCGGTATATATTCTTTGTACACATATGTAATACACTAACTCGTATATGTATGAATTTGTAGCTTAGATTAGATCAGTCAGATTCGGGCTTTTGCGTAACTTAGGCAACAGCCCAAGTTGAGGTATGTCGTGATCCCTTTGTGTAGTTGTCAAAATAAAATTGGGTGAGTGCTTTTAGCGCTCGCCTTAGTAGTCCGGTGTGAAGCTGTTAAGGCCTTGCTAGGTCAATAGCATAGTCAGTTCCAGAAAAAGATCATGGTTTTTTACAACAAAATATGATTTAATTTTATAATTGAAATGTTGAAAATGACATTTTTGCTGCAGACTATATCTAATAAATACCATAACGCCCTACATTTTAATTTAGAAGACTATTTCAGAATTTTTTTACGTCAATATTTGACAAAATAACCTGATGTGGCGGTGTAAGTAGTCAAAGATTCAAATGTAAGTCTATTATAGCATTAAAAAGGCTCTCGAATGTATGATAGATACATACTTGATGTATTTGGTGATCGTTTACAAGTATCCGTTGCCAGACGATCCATTATAGATTATTAACGTGTATTTTTTTGCATATAATCTTCTAATAGAATATTACTACTACTGTTAAGTAGGTAATTGTA